>JAZKJV010000021.1:0-287988 GCA_037367405.1 Ottelia alismoides
ATACTCTTGGTGAATCGACGGCTGAGAGGAGGACGCGTGGCGAATCTGACGGTTGAGGCTAGCTGGTGCCTCTCTCTCTGCGCGAGTGGTCAAGATCGACCCTCGGGATGATCGGACGGTGGCAGTGCTCCGCAGAAGAATGGTTCAGATCAGATCTGGAGCGAGGAGGATGATCTGACGGTTCTGGAGAATCCTGGAAGAACTGGTCGCCGGCGAGATTCGCCGGGCTCGTGCGTGCGCTAGGGTCCTCTGGAGAGCCTTCTGGAGGTCGGAGAAGAATCGCGGAAGGCTCCCGCGTCTGCTGGTGGTCTCCGACGAGCACACCGAGCTCCGAGGAGCTCGAGCGAAGGCGGCGGAGCCGGGTCTCCTGGTTGGATGGCGAAGGGTCTCAGATGACCCTTGTCTTGACCTGAAAAGCGAACCAGAAGACTCACGGGTCGAGGGCAAATTGCCTCGACCCGGTTAGGCGGCGTGAAGGTGCATGGTGCGTCGGAATGGAGAGCTCCGGCGAAGGTGGTCGGCGGAGGAGCTCGATTCCCAGATCCTGTGCGATCTGGGTTGGGTGAATGGGTGAAGAAGATGCGGAGAGGTCTGGCGAAGATGATGGTCGGGTCGGAATGACAAATGGGGTATCGGAGGTGGCTGGCGACGGTGGCGGAGCTACGCTACCAGTAAGCTAAAAATCGAAACCTACGCTAATCTACGGCCTAAGTGATCTACCTGGGTGGTCGGAGAGACTGGGGAAGAGCAGGTGGTGCTCCTGGTCGTAGCCTCAAGGGTCGTCTCGGCCCGAGGCTCGGTGCTCACGCTGGTGGCGGAGCAACGGCGGCGAAGAACGCCGGATCAGTGGATTCGCCTCCTCGCCTCGCTGCAACAGGGGCGATCGCTTGCTGTCACTCTCGCGGTGCTTCTGGAGGTCACTGGGAAGAAGGAGAAGGTCCAAAGATGAGGCGCGGAGGCGGCGGAGGTCGGGATATATATGGAGACAGGGCCGATTAGGGTTGAGTGGAGGCAGCTATGGAAGGCGTGGATCCCACGGCGAAGGATCTGGCGAGGATGTCGGATGAACGGCGAAGAATCTGGGCGCGGGGTTCGCGGGGGCGACAGGCTGGAGACGCGTGGAGAAATCGACGAAGTCGGGTCGGGCGCGAGTCGACGCAAAAGGAAAGAGTCCGCGGGGGAGTTGACCGGGGTCAACAATCCCCCGTGGACCAATCAGGAGCTGCCACGTTTTTATTTTTTTGTTTATTTAATTTAAGGTAGAAAAAGGCCGAATTAAGAAAAACTCAAAACATGAAATATTTTTATTTTATTTTTTTCTATTTTTTGGTGATTTTTAATTAATTTTTGGAAATAAAAATAGGGTAGCTATATATATATATAGGTATATGTACACTATATAGATTTTAATTTTTGATTTTTTATTTCTTATTTTTATGTATTTTTATGCCCATTTTATATTTTATTTTTTTACATCATAAAATAAAGAACAAAATGGTATTTTTATTTTATTTTAATTATTTATACACAAGGGTGAAATAAATAGTTGTATACATTTGTATACATGGTATCTATACAATGTATTTTTGTATTTTTAATTTTGTAATTTTTATTTGATTTTTGTTTTGTTTCTTGTTATTTTATGTATTTACAATATGTAACATAGAATATTTACAAAAAGTTTAGAAAATAATTTTATTTATTTATAGGGTTAAATAAATAAAGGATGATGGTCTATGTACATGGTGAAAGGGCATTTTTGGAATTTTGATTTTTAAATTTTTATTTTGTTTTTAATAGTTTCTAAATGTATACAAGCATAGTTTTGGGTGAGGAAAATATAATTTTATTTATTTACAAAAGTATGTACACATGAGCTCCTATCTCCCTCTACTTTGGCTTTTATGCGGTCAGGCCCATGCTGAGCCCTCCCTTGGGTTAGGTTGCTCAATATTTATTCTAAATATTTCCCTCTTTTTCTTTTTACTCTTTATTCTTTTATTTTTGCACAAAAACATGCTAATTATATCTTTTTACACAATGCATGCTTTTTGGTAATTATTTGTATTTACACATATTTACATGTATTTGCAAAGGTTTTTGTAGCTAAAATAGAAGAATAAAGAGTGATGAATGGGTATTCATCACCCCCCTTTGCTTAACTTTGCTAGTCCCTTAGCAAACACTTATTTGAAAAAGAAGTGAAAAAGAAAGAAAAAGAAAAAGAAAAAGAGGATGTACATGGATCAAGGTTGAATTATTAAACTTTCCTTTATTAACTTGAAATATGGAGCTCGATCAGATCTTTGGATTATTAATGTGTCGGAACCTTATTTGGACTTAAGCTTAAAACTCAACAGTCTCCAAGTTCCACCAATCTTTGGGCAAGACTCCTTAATAAACCAGATCAGAACAAGTCTACATACACAAACTCTAATGACCATGAATCTTTCCATGCGGTGTAAGTGATATGTGGCTCCCCACCTCAGAAGTAACAAAGAAACAACCTCCCTCGACCTGGTAACTCTAATGCCTCAGTCTAGCAACTCTTTCCTCGAGAAGCGGGGTATTCCCTTCTAAGTTCAAGTGCAACCAGCTCAAGAAGAGGGGGTAGAAGTATAGAGTTTTGGAAGCTTAGCCGGTGTAGCTAAGTCTTCCGCTGCAAGCTTCATGAGATGTAACATTGATACCATAAGCTTTTGCTTTATTTGACTATGTACACTCCGGTGGGGTTATTAAATTTTCAATCCGACCCACCACTTTTTTGGAGTTCTTTTTGCATTTTTGCATTTTTTTTCAAAGACTTCTGTACAACATATCTACATGGTGCAGCATATAAGAAATTTCCCCTTGAGCCAGTAGACTATCCCTCTTTTGAAGCTTTATTGCAACCCACAGCTTCTGTCTTTAGACTTCATCACCACTAGACCAAGTTGAGGTGCACTTCCTTCACTATAAGAAGAAGAGAGGTTCCGTCTAGAAGTACTACCCTCATATGCTACCCCAAGCCAAAGGAAACTGCCTCCTCACCACCTCATCCGTGGAGAGCCATGTGTAAGTGCAGGTGCAAGTCAAACCATTGTCTCTAAGAGTCATGCGTGTGTTGTTAAGTGCTCTACTTAGGCTCATCAAGATGACATATGCTCATAGCCTAGTGGACTCAAAGAATTAAGTCCTTATGGACCTGAAAAGCCTTAACCCTAAGTCCTATAAGGTTCCTCTTAAAGTTAGGTGGATTAAGATCTTTTCAAGCTCCATTTCTCAATTTAATTCCAGGCTTAGTTTAAATGTCGACTCTCATCCAGGAAAAATTATATACATATATGTACACAAGATGCTATTTACAAATATTTTACAATCATGCAAAATTTTTGAAAAAATGTTTTGAAGTCATGAATGATGCATGAGGTGCTAGTTTTGCAAAAAGATATTTACAAACATTTACACGAGATTTTTGCAAACTTTTGATTTTCAAAACATTTTGGAAAAATTTTGTACTATATACATAATTTTGATACAAAAATATTTACACAAGATTTACACAAAAGATTTTTGAAATCATTTTACAAAAATACTTTGTACACTAGCTATGTATGTGCAAGATAAAAGAGGTTTATGTACATGAAAATTTTTTAAATTTTTGTGATTTTTAGCCATTTTATTTATTAACACACTCACACAAAGTACGAGTTATGGCTAAAGTATATATGAAATATATACACACCCCCCTATACTTAGCTCGAACGATGTCCTCAGAGTGATCAAGAGCGATGAAGGAGACATAACTCGTGCTTAGTAAAAGGGAAGTGAAAAGGAATGGCTAAGTACAGGAATGAATAAATGAATAGAATGAGAGGAACTCGGTGGTCTCGCCCTATACTTGGGATTAACTAATCCTAAGTATAGCAAGCTGTACATGAAGGGAACGCCGAGTGAAGAAGATACAGAATCTGCCCCCCCTATACTTAGGGTAAAATATCCCTAAGTATAGGCAGCAAAAAACTGGAGCAGAAAGAATGAAAAGAATACTCGCAGGTCCGACATTCCCCCCTATACCTAGGGTAAAGTACACCCTAAGTATAGCATAATCACAGGATGAGAAAAGGGATGTGGGACTAAAGAATAGAATGATATGGACAACTGGATCTATACAGACGGAAGAACAGTGAGAATCAGGCGTGAGATGCAAAAGATGTGAGCAAGAGACCACATCTCACGCAAAATGAATAGCGGCAATAATAACGTCCCGCGGCTCATGATCTAGAAATGGCTTGAGCCGCTGGCCGTTCACTCGAAAGGTACTCTCAGAAGATAACTCAGATATATCAATGCTACCGTTATCGTGTACCTTTCTGACCAAGTAAGGTCCCTTCCATTTGCTCTGTAGCTTTCCTGGAAATAATCGTAGCCTTGCATCAAACAACCATACTTTCTGTCCAATCTCAAAATGCTTGTGGCTGATATGAGAATCATGCCACTCCTTCACTTTCTCTTTATAATGTAGGCTGTTTGAGAAAGTTGTATCTCTAAGCTCTTCCAGGGCGGCTAACTCTGCCCTCCTCTGGTCTCCTACACCATCTGGATCCATAAGGATATCTGTAACTGCCCAAAGTGACTTGTGCCTCAGCTCAACAGGTAGATGGCATGGCTTGCCATAAACGAGGCGAAAGGGAGATGTGCCCAATGGAGTCTTGAAAGACGTCCGATATGCCCACAAGACCGAGTCCAAAAGCTGTGACCAATTCTTTCGGTCAGGCGGACGACTTTCTGTAAAATATTCTTGATCTCCCTATTCGACACCTCAGCTAGACCATTTGTCTGTGGATGGTAAGGTGTGGCAACACGATGGTCTATACTGAACTCGCTAGCAAGGGCCTTCACCTGGTCGTTGACGAAATGAGACCCCCCATCAGAAATCAAAACTCGTGGAACCCCGAACCGCGTGATGATGTGCTTTCTCAAAAATCTGCAAACTGTCCTCGCATCAGCGGCTCGGGCGGGGATAGCCTCAACCAACGACTAACATAATCTACGGCCAACAGAATGTACTCAAATCCCTGACTCTTAGGGAATGGACCCATGAAATCGATGCCCCATGCGTCAAAGACCTCACAGAAGTGAATGGGCTGCATCGGCATCATATCACGCTGTCCACAAGTGCCCATCCTCTGACAGTCAGTACACCTCTTTACGAACTCATCAGAGTCCTTGAAGAGGGTAGGCCACCACAAGCCGGATTGGAGCACTTTCTGTGCCGTTCTTCCTCCCAGAATGATGTCCTCCTGCCTCAAGCTTGTGGCAGTAAGTGAGGACACTATGATGCTCCCTCCTGAGGAATACACCGACGCCAGACGCTATCCCCTCCTTCGTGGTAAAGGATGGGATCCTCCCAGTGGTAGGACTTGGCCTTCGCAAGGAAGGTCTCACGCCTCTACCTGGGCCAATCTTGTGGGACTTTCCCAGCAACGAGAAAGTTCACAATATCGGCGTACCACGGAGTGAGGCGATAGCAAGGATCGCCTCATCTGGGAAGGTATTTCGAATAGGATCAATCTGCTCAGAATCCTCAGGCTGCTCTAATCGGGAGAGATGATCCGCCACCACATTCTTGACTCCAGGCTTATCCTTGATCTCAATGTCGAACTCCTGGAGTAGAAGGATCCATCTAGTCAATCTGGCCTTGGCATCCTTCTTTGCCATGAGGTACCTGATGGCGGTGTGATCTGTAAACAAAGTCACTCTAGATCCAATGATATACGATCTGAACTTATCTAGGGCGAACACTACTGCTAGCATCTCTTTCTCTGTGACCGTATAATTCCGCTGGGCGGAATCCAATGTGCGGCTAGCATAGTGTATGGCAAACGGAACTCCGTCCCTCCTCTGTCCTAGCACGGCCCCTACGGCAAAATCAGAGGCGTCCGTCATGATCTCGAATGGGAGGGACCAATCGGGTGGCTGAAGGACAGGAGCCTCAATAACACACTGCTGGAGAGTCTCAAAGGACGAAAGACACTTGTCATCGACAAGGAACTCGGTGTCTTTCGTCAAGAGATCAGTCAACGGTCGGGCGATCTTGCTGAAATCATGAATGAATCTCCTATAAAAAACCAACATGCCCCAGAAATGACCGTAGCTGCTTCAAATTGGACGGCGGTGCGAGTTTTTTAATGACGTCAACCTTGGCCGGATCAACCTCCATTCCCCTGTTGGAGATGATGTGGCCAAGCACCGTCCCTTGAGTCACCATGAAGTGACTCTTCTCCCAAGACAGAACCAAGCGGGTAGCAATACATCGCTGGAGCACTCGGTCTAGGTAGTCAAGACAGGAATCGAATCCGTCGCCGTAAACCGAGAAGTCGTCCATGAAGACCTCCAAACACTCCCCTACCATGTCCGAAAAGATCGACAGCATGCATCTCTGAAAAGTTGCAGGGGCGTTGCATAGCCCAAATGGCATGCGTCGGAAGGCGTATGTACCGAAGGGACAGGGTAAAGGTGGTCTTCTCCTGATCCTCAGGAGCAATGGCCACCTGATTGTAGCCCGAGTACCCATCCAGGAAGCAATAATGGCTCTTCCCTGCCAGTCTCTCTATGATCTGATCAATAAAAGGCAGGGGGAAATGGTCCTTCTTGGTAGCCTGGTTGAGTCTCCTGTAGTCAACGCAGACCCGCCAAGAGGTGGGTACTCGTGTAGCAATCTCCTCTCCCGACTCACTGATCACAGTCGTGATGCCCGTCTTCTTGGGCACCACATGCAAGGGGCTGACCTACTTGGAGTCGGAAATGGGATAAATAAAATCTGCGCTCCACCATTTGGATATTTCCTTCATCACGACCTCTCTCAGGTTGGGGTTCAGTCGCCGCTGGAACTCACGCGACGGCTTCGCCCCCTCCTCAAGATAGATATGGTGGGAGCACAACGAGGGACTAATCCCATGGAGATCTGCTACGCTCCATCCAATTGCCTTGCGGTTCTTTTCAAGAACCCCCATCAGACGGGATTCTTGTTCTCCAGTCAGATCGGCAGAGATGATGACTGGGTACATCTCAGACTCTCCCGCAAGGAATCGATACTTCAGCGAAGTAGGGAGCGGCTTTAGCTCTGGACAGCTGGGTGCTGGCAAATCTGGCTTCTGAAGAAGATGTGTGTATGCTGACAATTCTGCCAGATCTGCCTGGGAAAATGATAAAGAACTCTCACAAGCTGGATCTGGAGAAGGCGGGTCCTCTGCATTGTCTCTGATCTGCTCTACCTCTACCTCCTCCTCATCTATAGGCTCAGGTGGATCCAGGTCTGGCATCTGATCATCACAATCTGCCCAATCAGATTCTGAATCCGAGGGATCTGTATCAACTGCGGTGGCATCAGTACCACCGTAGAGTAGGGTGGCCTCAGTACCACCATCACTGAAAATCGTGTCGCGATCAAGGTCCGACTCTGCTGACTCAATAGTATCCTGAACCAGGGCTGTGCTCTCCAGACTATCCTCTGCTATCATCTCTGCATCAGCTGTATCTGAATATGAGAGGATGGTCTGTGCTGCAGGATCTGCCCAAGCTGCCTCGTCATCTGTGATCACAAAATCACAGTCCTGGTGTATGTCTGGCTCTGTATCTGTCAGCTGTTCTGAATCTGTACTGCCCTCTGAGCGGGATCTATCTCTGGCTCTGTGGTCCTTAACCATCTCTATTTGTATACTCTCGCCCTGGACGCGAAAGAATACCTTCCCACTGTCATGGTCAGTCACTACCTTGGCTGTGGCCAAGAACGGGCGACCGAGGATGATAGGGGAATCGGTCAACGAGTCAGGGGTCTCCATGTCCAGCACTACGAAGTCCATGGGGAATTGCAAACCCTGAATCGTGACGACAACGTCTCGCAACAACCCCTGAATCTTTGGACCTTCTCCTTCTTCCCAGTGACCTCCAGAAGCACCGCGAGAGTGACAGCAAGCGATCGCCCCTGTTGCAGCGAGGCGAGGAGGCGAATCCACTGATCCGGCGTTCTTCGCCGCCGTTGCTCCGCCACCAGCGTGAGCACCGAGCCTCGGGCCGAGACGACCCTTGAGGCTACGACCAGGAGCACCACCTGCTCTTCCCCAGTCTCTCCGACCACCCAGGTAGATCACTTAGGCCGTAGATTAGCGTAGGTTTCGATTTTTAGCTTACTGGTAGCGTAGCTCCGCCGCCGTCGCCAGCCACCTCCGATACCCCATTTGTCATTCTGACCCGACCATCATCTTCGCCAGACCTCTCCGCATCTTCTTCACCCATTCACCCAACCCAGATCGCACAGGATCTGGGAATCGAGCTCCTCCGCCGACCACCCTCGCCGGAGCTCTCCATTCCGACGCACCATGCACCTTCACGCCGCCTAACCGGGTCGAGGCAATTTGCCCTCGACCCGTGAGTCTTCTGGTTCGCTTTTCAGGTCAAGACAAGGGTCATCTGAGACCCTTCGCCATCCAGCCAGGAGACCCGGCTCCGCCGCCTTCGCTCGAGCTCCTCGGAGCTCGGTGTGCTCGTCGGAGACCACCAGCAGACGCGGGAGCCTTCCGCGATTCTTCTCCGACCTCCAGAAGGCTCTCCAGAGGACCCTAGCGCACGCACGAGCCCGGCGAATCTCGCCGGCGACCAGTTCTTCCAGGATTCTCCAGAACCGTCAGATCATCCTCCTCGCTCTAGATCCGATCTGAACCATTCTTCTGCGGAGCACTGCCACCGTCCGATCATCACGAGGGTCGATCTTGACCACTCGCGCAGAGAGAGAGGCACCAGCTAGCCTCAACCGTCAGATTCGCCACGCGTCCTCCTCTCAGCCGTCGATTCACCAAGAGTATCTCCACCACGCTTCGTCACCGTCAGATCTGCTACGTGGAATACTTTCCACCGTTCGATCAGGCCAGCCCTTCCAGAGTTAAAGGCGCACCCGTTCTCCACCGTCCGATCAGCCACGTGGCGCACATCAGGCCGTCGATAATAATAAAAGGGGTAAATTCATCTTAGGCCCCTCTGTTTGTTTCATTTCATTTTAGTCCTGTAATTTTTAAATTAAGTTGTTTATTTTCTGGGATATTTGCATTAAGGACCTCGTACTTACTTTATTTGCACTTATACCCCTGTCTACGTGGACCACGTGCTTCGTCACGTGAACTTTATTGGGTTATTTGCAATATAAACCCTGTAGTTCTGGATGTTACGAATTGGATAAAAAGTTTTCTTTATTTGCATTTATGCCCCTGTGCGTGATTTAATTCCCCATGTGCGATATTTTTTGGGTTATTTGCAGATAAGCCCTTGGACTTTTGGGTACTTGTTACCAATAAGCCCTCGGAACTTATTTTTCTTACATTTGGGTCCCTGAGTGCCCCAGACACGCGCCTCGCGCGTGATTTCTTGGGTATTTTGCACCAGGACCCCCAGAACTTTGGGTATTTGCACTTTGGTCCCTGTGCACAGTGCCCCCTCTTGATTTTTGAATAAAATATCAAATCACCTCCAAATCCAACGAAAATTTGACACATGGCTCCTGCCATGGTGTAGGATTTTTGTAGATTTTTGAGGACATTTTTTATTTCATTTGCTATTTTTAAAAATTCAAAAACCCTTATTTTTGCTACTGTTTAGAGTCAAAAACCCCAAAAAAAAATCAAAACCCTTTTAAAAATTCCATAAAAATTAGTTACTGTTTATTTTGTGTTCCTTGATTTTCTAGCCAATTTTGGCTATTTTTCATTGAGTAAAAACCCTAAAAACTTAAAAACACCTCAAAACTCCTAAAAATCATAATAAATAATTTAAAAACTCAAAAACAATAATTTTGGTGCTCAAATTTTCCTTGTTTTATCTAATATACAGGAAAATTACCTCCAGGTCCCTTTGAGATCCTTAGATATTTTATCTTTGGGTTTTGGGCCTGGCTGGACAGTACCCCTTGCTTTTCGCACTGTTTGATTTTTAGGAAATAAAATAAACATCAGAAAAATCTCAAAAATTCACCAAAAACATAAAAAAATATAAAACACATAAAAATATTTTTGTCTGAATTTTTGCTTGCTTTTTAATGCATTAAATAAATTGTTCAAGTTAATTGTTTGTGTGCTTTTCCTGTTTTCTTTATATTCCAAAAATCCTAAAAAATATAAAAACCCTTAAAAACACTAAAAAATACTCTCTCAGATTTCTGACTACATCGTAGGCCGCAAGGCCAATCTGTGCTCCTTGTGTTCGACCTTGGGTGCTATACCAGGTTAATCTCATAGCAGGACCGCTCTCTTTTGTGCTCGATTAGTTTTACATGTTCTGAGCGGTTGATTTTTCTTGATATACTTAGCCCGAGTGATTGAGGTCGCGACGACCATTTCTTTACCTTTACCTTAGTCGTTCGGGCGGTTATCAGAATGTTCAGGAGCAGGTGGTGTCAGGGCAACCCCAGCCGTGGGAGCAAGACCAATCCTACGCTCACTCTTTCCAGCAGCCACCTCCATTAGCAGAGACAATTCAGGAGGAGCCACCACCAGTTTGGAAGGTGAATGGAGTATGGTATACTCAGGACCCTGCCAGGCAGGGAATTACGGGAGACCAACAGACCTACCAACATCCCCCGACCTTTCATAACACCGCATTCACCTCCGCACCACCTCCTTCACAGCAGAGCCCTGGATTCTAGCTGCCCCAGCCGCAGTGGAAGCAGTACCAGCAGTATGGCCGACATGCCCTTACCATGCGAGCCAGTAGGGCCCACAATCTCAGCAGATACCCTAGCAACAGCAGCAGAGGCAGTACCCTGGCCAGTAGGGCCAGTCTTCCCATTCTTCTTCCCAGTCGTGTCCCCTTCCTTTATCGTATGGTCCCATGGATATTTAGCAGCAGATACTCGACGAGCTCCGTTCCTACATGAACGAAATTCATGACTTACAGGTGGATGTCAACAGCATGTTCAGATGTTGAGACGAGCAGACTGCACCTTCTACCTCGATCCCAGCCCAAGTTCAGGCTAACCCCAATAGCCTGAACCGATCTAGTTCTCAACAGCACTTTGGTCAGGTATACTATTCAGCATCTCCTAGATCTGAACATGAGATTCTTTCGTGTGACGAGGCTAATCATATGTCATTCGGGAGCGGAAGGACCGTGATCGTACCTGATCGGACAAGGGACACGAGAAGGGTGACGAGTCGCTAAATACGATAATTAATTCAGACACTTTGTAGTATGTGTACTTAGCGATTCAGTCAGAATCGAGAGAAAATCTCCATGAAGAGTGCCTTAGCTTAATTTATATCCCGGACAAGTCCGGGGTCGAACACAGGGAGGCAAAGGAACAACTTTGGGGTTAATTCGAAAATGAAGATTTAGATTTCCAATGCGGTTTTTCATTTTTTTAAATGCAAAAACAAATGCAAATGCAAATGCGGCTGAATTAAGACTCTAAGAAAACACACAACTTAGCCAAATTAATTCGAATGGAAAATAATTCCAATTTAGCCAAGTTATATTTTTCCTACAATGCTAATCCAGTGATGAATGCAAGACACTTTTTTTGAATTTTATGGTTTAAAATGCAACAATTAAAAATACACACTTTTATGGGTTTTTTTTTGCAATTTTTCATACACAGTAAGCAAAAATCATGAAAAATTTATTGGAATAAAAACATGATGAAATGAGACTATAGTAATTTTTTTTGGATTTTTTTGACAAGATATGACTTTTTTATGATTTTTTTAGTGAAAACAGAGTGACAATGAGTAATTAATTCCTAATAAAACCAAAATAGCAAATTAGGCAGAGAGAAAATTATCTCATATAGATGTTTTCATATGGAATCCAAAAGACTTGAAATTTTACGAAAAGGATGTTTCTAGATTTAATTAAAAATCGAATACTAAAATCACTCTATAATTTATTTCAGGCACAAGACAACTCCTCTTTGGATGAAATTTGGATAGTAAATTTAGCACTCTTTAAGGCACCATGTGTAATTTTTGTGAAACTTTTAGAGCAACAGTGAGTTAGATATTAATTTAAGATCACTGATT
Source organism: Ottelia alismoides (assembly GCA_037367405.1). Taxonomy (NCBI): domain Eukaryota; kingdom Viridiplantae; phylum Streptophyta; class Magnoliopsida; order Alismatales; family Hydrocharitaceae; genus Ottelia; species Ottelia alismoides. The sequence continues at coordinate 12,045 of JAZKJV010000021.1, forward strand.
GGGTAAAATATGCAGAATTTCAGTTAGATTTTAATTAGTTACCCAAATATCATAAAAATACAAATAAATATCCATGAGGTAGAGAACTAATTGCTCAATATCAAGCTATTTTTCCTTGAATGCAATATTAAATTCCAAATTCATATGCAAACAGAGGGGTCTTTGTGAAAATTGAGAAAACATAACATACAAGAAATCTAAGCACAGGGACAGATTTGTAATTATATAAACTAAACTGGACAAGATTACAATTGTTACATAAAAATAAAAAAAATAAAGTTTAGACCTTCTTCCTCACGGATGGCGCGGAGGAGAAGAACCCAAAGGAGGGGAGGTCGGTGGCGGTCGGTGCAGCCGCAAGGAGGGCGGCGCGCACCGCACGCAGGAGGTTGGAGGCGAGGGCTGGCGGCGGAGGCACAACGGAGGTGCGCTGGCGGTGCGGCCACCACGGGTGGCGGCGGCTGTGGTTGCCGACAGGAGGGAGGCGCGCGAGTCGGCGAAGGTGAAGGGCGGCGAGGGAGAGAAGGGGGGTGGCAGGCGGCATCGCCTACCCGTGGAAGGAGGGGGCGGTGCTGGCCGCTGCCTCTTTATTTATTTATTTTTTATTTTTCTAATTTCATTTCTGCTGTTATAAAAGAAACTTCTTTTTTTGTTTTAATTTTTTTTTATATTTTTTTAAAATTTTCATAAACGGGAATGCAAATAAAAAGAGAACAAAGATGGTGTGGTGATGGCATATGATGAGAATATAAACAAATGGGAGTATGTGAATGGTAATGTGATGTGATTAAAAAAATTGATAAAATAACAAGATGATGAAATGAAGGAAAAATTTACCTACGATGAACGCGGTCTCCTATGTTGTGCTCACGAGAGCACGGTCTTCGCTCAAATAATCGGCGTGCGATGAGCTCGAGCAGCACGCGGTTGCGGCTGTGATGTTGGCCAAAAAACCAACGGATCTCTTCGGAGAGAGGGCTGTCGTCGCTCGACCGCGGTGGCATCACTGTCACCGATTCAACTCTAGGAACTAGGCTCTCCTCACATAAAGATAGATCAAAGGCAAAAATAAGGAGAATGAGATGTATATAAAGAGGAAAGAATGAGAAGTTATTAAGGTGGTGGAGTTGAATGGGAGGTTGTATTATTAATGGAGTTGAATGGGAAGTTAGAAGAAATGATGGAATAATGGAGTTGAATTGGTGGTTATTGTAGAGAATAGAAATTAAGTAATAAATAAATATATAAAGTAAGCTACTTTAAATTTAATAAAATAAAAAGAGAAGACAAATAGTGGAGAATTTACAAAAGAAGACAAAACACCATGTACAAATTTTTTGTTTACTTTTCTAATTTGTATTTTTTATCTTTTTAATAAGAGATATTTACAACAAAAAAATACTATAAAATAATATAATTAAAATACAACACAACAATGATTTTTTTTGGAGAAAGAATGAGGAAAGAACGAATATGTACAAAAATATACAATGTACATCTAGGTCCCAAAACTCAACTTTTGCAAATGTGCTCCGATTTTAATGAAACCATTTCCGTTTGATAGATAATTTTCTAACTTGAACTTTAAAAGTGAGTTTGGTGAATTCGGAGTTCATATGGAGCAGGAATTTGGCTTGGTAGTTGGACTTTACAACTTTTTTCTCTTTGGGATCTAGGAGCATTTATTTGAGGTGAAATTTGTTTTGTATTGTTGTATTTTTATATACATTGTTATGAACAAGTTGGAGAAAAAATTAGCCAGAAAGGAATTGAAATAAATTTATTAAAAATACACGAAGTTTTGGGCTATTTACATGTGAAAAACTCCTTTAATTTTGCGGCTTTTTATTGTTAATTTATTTTATACAATCTAATACACATTAATTAGTGTGTTTTATTTACAAGAGTTATTTTGTTAATTTATTGATTTTATGGACATTTTTCTGGGATTTTACTCAGGGATTTTTCTAAGATCAAGATATTGAGATGATGAATTGTGGATTCATCAAAGGGGTATCTCTGGAGCTCTGCCTGAGGAGTCTTCAGAGGACGAGGAGGAGAGGAATCATATTTCGGAGCCCCATCAGCACCTTTAAAGGATATCTACTCAGGGAGCCGAGAGGAGAAGGAGAGCACGCATGCAGCATGGGCATCATGGATATTCTTCTGAATCTACTGCGGACCTTGCATCTCTGGTTGTGGCGGATACCACTTCAGGTTCTATTCCACAACCTATAGTAGATAGTCTAGATTTTGAGTCCATGTTGCATCAAAAAAATTCTTGTATGAAGAACTATGTTTCAGTTAATGCCAAGAATGATCTTTCTGTTCATGATTCAGCCTCTTCATCTTCTGTTTCTCTATCTTCAATCACTTTCTCTTGTGCCCTTATGGCAGGAAAGTGCATCAAAAAGATTCAGAAAGATGACTCCGATATGGCACGATTTTGTAAAGAAAATATCACTGTAATGATGCCATTTGATGAGTATGTGGCCACCATCCTGCGTTCCAAAAATACCTTAAGGTGAGATGCACACCTACTAGGGTTCGCAGGAAGAAAGATAATCTAAATATAAAGACACATGTCCTGTCAGTAGCCACAACCTATTGTCTCAAGAATCAAACTTTGCCAAGGAAAAAGAGAGACATGGGTGCTCACTATGTAGAGAGTCGAATTGACGACATTGCGTTTGCACGCACACTCTTGGATAACAATTCTTCGATCAACTTACTTCCCTTAGCATTATATCATAAATTGGAGTTGGGACCACTTCGCAAATCTAGAGCTTTACTCCAATTAGCAGATCGTTCAGTGAAGAGACTGAAGGGAGAAGTGAAGAACATAGTTATCTCAATTGAGGGGCAGAACTATGATGAATCTGCAATTCATCACTCTAAAAGTTGAAAATAGAGCTTTGTTCCCGAGAAATTAGAGGCATATTTCTACTTATATTGTATAATTAGCATTCATGCATGCATTGATAACATTTGCATTTTAGCATTCATATTTGCATAAAATAAGAAGCCAAATTCACTTTTAAATATTCACCTGTATATTAGCTAAAATACCTCATTTGTATATATTTTACACTAACTCCAAATCCAATAAAACCAACTCTATTATGTAGATATTACTAACACTAAGTAAAGAAAAATATCAAAAAAATACTAACTTGTAAAATTGACCAATAAAACCCTAATCCAAGTTAGAAACCATTAACCTTAAAATGCACATATCTCTCTCATACAGTGTCCGATTTAGGTCTACTCACTTTTAAAGTAATATACATTCAGAGACCTTCAAAACAAGACTAATTTCATTAAAATCGGAGCTCGTATGCAAAACTTGGGTTTTGGACCCCTTTTGTATATTGTACATAATGACCATTTTACCCCTGTATTTTATCTTTTTATTTTCTTCATTATTAAAAATCCAAAAAAAATAGATTAAGTTTTAAATATTCTTTTCATATTTTATCTAACTTTATTTTAATTTTCTCATTTAAAAATGACAAAAAAATGCAAAAGATAAAAATGTGGTATTTTATACATATAAGGTATCACCCAAAAACACATTTTTGTACAGATGATTTCATTTGATTTTCGACCCTTCACAAAAGTTGTAGATCTCGTTGAGACGAGCAACTTTTGTGTTGACTACTTTTTGATTTAATCCATTTTGTTATTCCTTTTTGATTTTTTTACATTTAATCTTTGAATTTTCTGGGAGCGACATGTGGCAGCTCTTGGAGCCGCCACATGTCACCCCAATTTCTGATTTTCGGATTTATTTTTTTATTATTTTTGGATTTTATTATTTTATTATTATTATTTTAATTATTGTTATTTTTAGTAGCCTACTTATTTTATATTATTATTATTATATTATTATTTATTCCCCTTTTACCTCTTCTCCTTTCTTTTCCCCCACTCCAAGCCACATCTTCTCCACTTCCTCCACAATTTTCTCCACTCTCTCCATCTCTTCTCTAACTCCATCCATCCTCTTTATAATCGCCTCCACTCCTCCATTCACACTCATCCGCCGTTCTACAAGTGAGATAGGTTCTAGCTCCGTCAAAGCCGTGAGGTGACAACTCCTTCTTCGACGTTGAGCGACGACAAGCCAAAGGCGAGATCCGAGGTGGAGAGATCGACCTCGTCGCAGCTGCATCCAAGCTGCATAGCTTCTCCGAATTTTTGCCGAGTCGGATCGAGGCCACCACGACGGAAGCCGCACAACGCGGCTCCATTTTCGGCGAATCGCAGGTAAGTTATCCCTCAACTTTTCAGTCATTTTTTCCCCTAATATTTTCCCTTATTGATTCATATCACAATCATCACCATCACATAAAAACCACTCCATTTTTTCCCATCACCACACCATCATCTTGTTCATCACACAAACATCATCTCATTTTTTACCACACAAATCAACATAAAAAAATCACCATTTATCATACACCACCATCGTCATCTATCTTCATCACACCATCCATTCATCTCTACAAATTTTATTTTCTGTTTGCATTGAAAAATACAACAAAAAAATACAAAAACAAAATCAAAAAAAATAAAAAAAGGGAGAACAGGGAGGAAGCAGCTGCCGCCGCCACCCCCCTGCCTCCACGCCGCCACCGTCGGCGGCTGACCTCCGCAGCACCTCCAGCGGCCACCCTCCCGCCGACGCCAGCAGCGGCAGGCCGCTGCCTACCTTCAAGCCTCCAGCCTCCTGAAGCCGCCGCCACCTTCCCTTCACGGCCGTGCACGGTGCCCCGCGTAACCAGGCCGCACATCTCCCACCACTCAAGGCGAGTTGCCCCGCGACTGTACGTGGCTCAGCCCTTCGCGCTTCCCCCCTCCGCGCGGCACCTCGGCAGCCTCCACGCGTGGCCGCTGGCCACATCATCGCACGCGGCCAACCCAATCGCGCCGCTCCCTCCTCCGCCCTGCGCGCCATCGACGACCTCCGCTCGGAGCCCGCCTTCACCCTAGAGTCAAGCGCTTCCCACCTGCGTGCGCCGCTCCCTCCTCCGCCAGCCCCGCCGCGTGCGTGTGCTCCGTGCGCCCGACCTCCGCCCACAAGCGTGACCTCGCACCGGCCCAAACGCGAGCGCCGTCGCGCACCTCCGCGCAGGAAGGCCGCCCTCGTCACCTCGCGGCTCCATCCCCTGCACCTCCGCCCTGCGCGCCATCGACGACCTCCGCTCGGAGCCCGCCTTCACCCTCGAGCCAAGCGTTGCCCACATGTGTATGCCCTCCCCACGAGCGTCGCCATCCGCGTCCCAGCCCTAGCCGCCCACGCGCCTACCTCCTGTGTCGTGCCCTAGCCTGGGGACGAAGAGAAGGTCTATTGTCTTTATTTTATTCCTGTGAAAATTGCATCTTCATCATTTTAAATTTGTTTAATTGCAGAAGTGCCCTTGTGCACATTTTAACTTGTTTATTTCAGTTTCTGTATTGCAAAGACACCCCTACCTTTGAACGTTAATTTGGACCTCAAAATATCATTATTTATTTTAATGAAAAATAGCATGTTGTAGAGAAACTCATTCTTTATCTCCTGGCTATTTAATTGTATTTTTGTGACTATTTGATATTTTATTAAAAATCAGAGATTGAAATTGAGTCATACTTTGCCCATTTACGCTCTGAAATTCGCATAGGCCTATTTATTGCTTCGAAAATTGCGAAAAAATTGTGAATAATTCCTTTTATTGTGTTTTAATTATTATCCAAGTTTCGTCCAATTAGGAGTTTTCTTGTTCATAAAATAAATTGTAGAGCGATTTCTGTAATTAATTTTTAAATAATTCCACGAATCATATTTTTGAGAAATTTCAACTCTCTTAGGTTCCATATTGAAATATCTATTTGAGATAAATCAATCTCTGGATAATTTGACTTCGTGGATTTACTAGGAATTAAATACCCACAGTCTCTCTATTTTCAGTAAAATATTCATAAAAAATCAAAAAGTGTCAGAAAATTCCAAAAATATGTAGCTTCATTCCATCATATTTAACTTTCAGTAAATTTTTCATAATTTTTGCACATCATTTGCATGAAAAATTGCTTAAAAACCCCCAAAAAGTTTGCATTTTTCATTTGTGCATTTTAAACCCAAATATTCCAAAAAAAACCATTTTGCATTCAATATTAGATTAGGTTCTTAGGAAAAATATCACTTGGCTGATTTGAATTAATTTGACATTAAAATTAAATTTGGCTAAGTTGCTTATTTTCTTATTAACCTGATTCATCTGCATTGGAGCATTGGCATTTTTATTGCATAGAAAATTACAAAAAAATTCCACTTGGAAAGCCGCAATCTAATCACTTTAACTTGATCCCGAGTTGTTCCTTTGCCTCCTTGAGTCGACCCTGGGGCTTTGCCCAAGCTAAATAAACATAAAACCACATACTAATTTGATTCGACGATTTATCGATTTGTGCGGTTATTTTTTATCGACGCGGATCTATCCGACTGCAACGAATGACATCTAATTAATTTGGACATTAATCTGACCGAATTAACATAGGGTGCGGGAATGTCATTCCCGCACCCTATGTTAATTCGGTCAGATTAATGTCCAAATTAATTAGATGTCGTTCGTTGCAGTCGGATACGAGAGGCTAACCAAAAACCACTTTTAATCAGATTTGAGTCAATTTCAAGCGGTGATTTTTTTTACTTGGTGGAAGTCCAAGGTCGAACTCAGGGAGGCAGCTGTCTCCTTAGGTCAAATTTTAGCAAAATCCAAGTGTGAGATTTTCGGAGGGAATATTTTTGGTCTTTTTCGGTTTTTTATACAATACACATGCAAAATCAGGCCAAATTAGATGTTAATTCAGAAAGATGGTCAAATTAATTCCAAAAATTATGAAACTTGGCCAGATTATGAAATGGGATGAAATTAAGCTACTCTAATTCTTTTGTAATTTTTAGACACTAAATGAAATTACTGTGAATTAAATATGCAGACAGGATGATTTTCTCCAATTAATTTTTAATAAATAACAAATCACAATTTTTCCAAGAGACAAAATTATCCTAAATAGATCTAATGATAAGGTATCCAGGAAAATTGACAGATGTTAATTTCAATGTGAAATGAATTTATTGAAATTAAAATGAGAAAATCACTCAACAATTTATTTAGGCCTCGATATGTGTGCAAATGACATGATTTTTTATGGCATGTTAAGTTTACTGTCCTAAAGCTACTATGAATTTTTGATGATTTTTGGAATCACAGAGAATTAACTATAAATTAAAAGGTGTCACTAGGCAAAATATTCCACAAATCAACCAATTAATTCATTTAAAAAATCTACTGAAATTACAAAAATATGACACGTGGCTCAATAGATAGAGGACAAGTTTCTCAACAAAATGCAACTTTTAGAATTTAAAAATGATGTAAAATGCAACCTAGGGATGTGTGCAAACACAGGGGTGTAAATGCAATACAGCAAAATAAAAAAAATACATAAAGCAAATATGCTGACAGGGACTTAAATGCAATTACCTATAATGCTGGGGACTCGAGTGCAATTTCTCTACAAGGCACGTGCTCCTCACGCGGGGTCTGCTTCACAGGGACCTTTTTGCAATATTTGAAAGTTCCAGGGGCCTCTGTGTAATTTTCCCAGGCCGCACGTGCTCCTCACGTGGGCGGCCTAGGTTCGGATAGCTGCGGAGGCCCGGGGCTCGGCTCGGGCGCTTCTGAAGGTCTGGAGTGAGGCTCGGGCGATCCGAGCCTAGGCTCGGGGTCTAGGTTGATCCAACGGCTACTGGCTTCGATGGAGATGGCGACGTGGCTGAAAATCCGTCGCTGGATCAGATGAGATATCAACGGCTGAGAGCTGCTGCGGAGGGGAGACGTGTGGCGCACTAGGCGCTGTTGGATCTATGTGGATCCAACGACTCCTGCGAGGCTCGGCTGAGAGGCGACGTGGCTCGCTGAGGACCGTTCGATCGATGTGATCGAACGGCAGCTGTTTGTCTCCTATGGTGGTCCTCCGCCGCCTGCGGAGGAGATGGTAGGGCTCCGGCGAAGCGGCCTTTGCTCCGCCCGTTCCTCCTCGCGTCTGCAAGAAGGTTCGTCACAAACCTTCTTAATCCTTGTATATTCTCACTCTTTCCTATATATACTTTCTCTCCCTCCCTCCCCAGTGATCTGAATCACTCGCCCCGACTCATCTCATTTCATTTTATGACTATACTTAGGATAACCAGATCCTAAGTATAGGGGGGAGAGTGGCCCGCATCCATTCATTGTACATCCTCCAGATCACATCGGTCCTCATACTCACTCCTGTCATATACTTAGGCTGACCAGAGCCTAAGTATAGGGGGGACCGTTGCCCGCCTTGTATATACTCAACCACGTTTTCCTCTTGCCCTCGTCCGCCCCATTTTTTGATCTTATTCTACACTTAGGCTGTCAAGAGCCTAAGTATAGGGGGCGGTACGACTTCTATACGATTTTTGTAATTTTAGCTCTCCTACGCTTAGCCCGACCTATGTCTTTTTAGTCGCTTTTCGTGCTCTGAGGACATAGCACACGCTAAGTATAGGGGGGTGTGTATATATTACATATATACTTTACCCATAGCTCGTACTTTCACGTATTTTCGCGTGTTTTTGTATATATTATGCAATAATTATGGGGTGGGTAAAAATTGGAAAAAAATTTTTGTATAATGTTGTACTATAATACTTGTATAAAAAATGTAAAATTCTTGTAAAACATACTTTTGTAAAATCTGTTGTAAAATAGGATGTATAGCAAAAAAAATTGTATACTATGTATATTATGTATAAACTAAAAACTTGTTGTAAATAATACAAATTGTTGTATACTTATACCAAATTTTTTTGTGTTGAAAATAAGGCTTCCTATTTACTCTTGCATATCATCCTTGCAATAAAAAAAAGAGTCTTGCATTTCATTCATAGCATGTCATCTGCACCTCTCATCTGCATATCTTGCATATGCAAGGTGAAAAGCTAGTGGGTTCTGAACCGAGTTATGAGTAGATGTTAAGGGTGGACTTGATTTAACCTTAATCCACCTAATTTCAGAGGATCCTTAAAGGAACTGGAGTTAAGATTTCTCAGGTCAAGTGACTTAATTCTTTGAGTCCGCAAGTCTATGTTCACATGCCATATTGATTAATCTAAGTAGAATATCTCGTGCACAGGCATGATTCTTTTAGACAATGACCTAACATGGACAAGCACAATGCACGTAGCTCTTCATTGATGGGGTGGTAAGGAAGTAGAATCCTTTAGCTTGGAGTAGCACACGGGTGGAAACATCCGTCCTTCTCTATGGAGGGTAGTGCATCTCAACCTAGTGTGGTGGTGTTGAAGTCTAAGGACAGGACGCTGTGGGTTGCAATAATGCTTCAAAAGAGGGATAGTCTACTGGCTCAAGAGGAAAAACTCCTGATGTACATGCTGCACCTCGTATATAGTTCCAAAAAAAGGGAAAAAAAGAAAAAAAATGCAAGAACTCCAAAAAAATATATAGGCAGGCCACAAAAAAAATGCCTGTTGGAGTATGTATACTAGCAAGAAGACTGCAGCTGGATGACTTGGCTACACTGGTCAGGAATCCCGGGATAGGTTAGCTACACTGTCTACTGTCCATTCTTTATTCTTTTCTCTACCCCCTCCTCCTGAGTTGGTCGCACTTGAACTTAGAAGGGAATACCCCGCTCCTCGAGGAAAGAGTTACTGGACCGGGTTATTGAGTTACCTTGTTAGAGGAGGCCGGTTCCGAGTCATTTCTTATGTGGAGAGCTATTTATCACTTACACAGTACAAGTAAGAATCATAGTCGTTAGAAATTTGCGTTTGAGGATTTGTTCTGACCTGACTGTTAAGGCGTCTTGAATAGAAGACTTGTGGAACTTGAAGTCTGTTAGGTCTTAAGTTCAGATCCCAATAAGGTTCCGCCACACAATTAATCCAAAGGTCGAGTCAAGCTCCATTTTCAACTTTTGTTCATGACCTTGGTATGGAATCCAATCTCATTTCACTCTTGCATTTCATTTTAGTTGCTCGGGGGCGAGCAAGGTTTAAGTATAGGGGGTTGATGAATCTCCAATTCATCACTCTAAAAGTTGAAAATAGAGTTTTGTTCCCGAGAAATTAGAGGCATATTTCTACTTATATTGTATAATTAGCATTCATGCATGCATTGATAACATTTGCATTTTAGCATTCACATTTGCATAAAATAAGAAGCCAAATTCACTTTTAAATATTCATCTGTATATTAGCTAAAATACCCCATTTGTATATATTTTACACTAACTCCAAATCCAATAAAACCAACTCTATTATGTAGATATTACTAACACTAAGTAAAGAAAAATATCAAAAAAATGCTAACTTGTAAAATTTACCAATAAAACCTTAATCCAAGTTAGAAACCCTTAACCTTAAAATACACATATCTCTCTCATAAAGTGTTCGATTTAGGTCTACTCACTTTTAAAGTAATATACATTCAGAGACCTTCGAAACAAGACTAATTTCATTAAAATCGGAGCTCGTATGCAAAACTTGGGTTTTGGGCCCTTTTTGTATATTGTACATAATGACCATTTTACCCCTGTATTTTATCTTTTAATTTGTTTCATTATTAAAAATCCAAAAAATTAGATTAAGTTGTTAATATTCTTTTAATATTTTATCTAACTTTATTTTAATTTTTCTCATTTAAAAATGACAAAAAATGCAAAGATAAAAATGTGGTATTTTATACATATAAGGTATCACCCAAAAATACATTTTGTACAGATGATTTCATTTGATTTTCGGCCCTTCACGAAAGTTGTAGATCTCGTAGCAACTTTTGTGTTGACCACTTTTTGATTTAATCCATTTTGTTATTTCTTTTTGATTTTTTTACATTTAATCTTTGAATTTTCTGGGAGCGACATGTGGCAGCTCTTGGAGCCGCCACATGTCACCCCAATTTCTGATTTCGAATTTATTTTTTTATTATTTTCGGATTTTATTATTTTATTATTATTATTTTAATTATTGTTATTTTTAGTAGCCTACTTATTTTATATTATTATTATATTATTATTATTATTATTATTTATTCCCCTTTTACCTCTTCTCCTTTCTTTTCCCCCACTCCAAGCCACATCTTCTCCACTTCCTCCACCATTTTCTCCACTCTCTCCATCTCTTCTCTAACTCCATCCATCCTCTTTATAATCGCCTCCACTCCTCCATTCACACTCATCCGTCGTTCTACAAGTGAGATAGGTTCTAGCTCCGTCAAAGCCGTGAGGTGACAGCTCCTTCTTCGACGTTGAGCGACGACAAGCCAAAGGCGAGATCCGAGGTGGAGAGATCGACCTCGTCGCAGTCGCATCCAAGCTGCATAGCTTCTCCGAATTTTTGCCGAGTCGGATCGAGGTCACCACGACGGAAGCCGCACAACGCGGCTCCATTTTCGGCGAATCGCAGGTAAGTTATCCCTCAACTTTTCAGTCATTTTTTCCCTAATATTTTCCCTTATTGATTCATATCACAATCATCACCATCACATAAAAACCACTCCATTTTTTCCCATCACCACACCATCATCTTGTTCATTATACAAACATCATCTCATTTTTTACCACACAAATCAACATAAAAAATTCACCATTTATCATACACCACCATCGTCATCTATCTTCATCACACCATCCATTCATCTCTACAAATTTTATTTTCTGTTTGCATTGAAAAATACAACAAAAAAATTACAGAAACAAAATAAAAAAATAAAAAAAGGGAGAACAGGGAGGAAGCAGCTGCCGCCGCCACCCCCCTGCCTCCACGCCGCCACCATCGGCGGCTGACCTCCGCAGCACCTCCAGCGGCCACCCTCCCGCCGACGCCAGCAGCGGCTGGCCGCTGCCCACCTTCAAGCCTCCAGTCTCCTGAAGCCGTCGCCACCTTCCCTTCACGGCCGTGCACGGTTCCCCACGCAACCAGGCCGCACATCTCCCTCCGCTCAAGGCGAGCTGCCCCGCGACGGTACGTGGCTCAGCCCTTCGCGCGGCACCTCGGCACCCTCCACGCGCGGCCGCTGGCCACATCATCGCACGCGACCAACCCAGCCGCGCCGCTCCCTCCTCCGCCCTGCGCGCCATCGACGACCTCCGCTCGGAGCCCGCCTTCACCCTCGAGTCAAGCGCTGCCCACCTGCGTGCGCCGCTCCCTCCTCCGCCAGCCCCGCCATGCGCGTGTGCTCCGCGCGCCCGACCTCCGCCCACAAGCGTGACCTCACGCCGACCCAACCGCGAGCGCCGTCGCGCACCTCCGCGCAGGAAGGCCGCCCTCGTCACCTCGCGGCTCCATCCCATGCGCCTCCGCCTTGCGCGCCATCGACGACTTCCGCTCGGAGCCCGCCTTCACCCTCGAGCCAAGTGCTGCCCACCTGCGTACGCCCTCCCCCCGAGCGCCGCCATCCGCGTCCCAGCCCTAGCCGCCCACGCGCCTACCTCCTGTGCCGTGCCCTAGCTTGGGGAAGAAGAGAAGGTCTATTGTCTCTATTTTATTACTGTGAAAATTGCATCTTCATCATTTTAAGTTTGCTTAATTGCAGAAGTGCCCTTGTGCACATTTTAACTAGTTTATTTCAGTTTCTGTATTGTAAAGACACCCATGCCTTTGAACGTTAATTTGGACCTCAAAATAGCATTATTTATTTTAATGAAAAATAGCATGTTGTAGAGAAACTCATTCTTTATCTCCTGGCTATTTAATTGTATTTTTGTGACTATTTGATATTTTATTAAAAATCAGAGATTGAAATTGAGTCATACTTTGCCCATTTACGCTCTGAAATTCGCATAGGCCTATTTATTGCTCCGAAAATTGCGAAAAAATTGTGAATAATGCCTTTTACTGTGTTTTAATTACTATCCAAGTTTCGTCCAATTAGGATGTCTTGTTCATAAAATAAATTGTAGAGCGATTTCTGTAATCAATTTTTAATTAATTCCACGAATCATATTTTTGAGAAATTTCAACTCTCTTAGGTTCCATATTGAAATATCTATTTGAGATAAATCAATCTCTGGATAATTTGACTTCGTGGATTTACTAGGAATTAAATACCAGCAGTCGCTTTATTTTCAGTAAAATATTCATAAAAAATAAAAAAGTATCAGAAAATTCCAAAAATATTAGTGTAACTTCATTCCATCATATTTAACTTTCAGTAAATTTTTCATAATTTTTGCACATCATTTGCACGAAAAATTGCTTAAAAACCCCCAAAAAGTTTGCATTTTTCGTTTGTGCATTTTAAACCCAAAAATTCCAAAAAAATCCATTTTGCATTCAATATTAGATTAGATTCTTAGAAAAAATATCACTTGGCTGATTTAAATTAATTTGACATTAAAATTAAATTTGGCTAAGTTGCTTATTTTCTTATTAACCTGATTCATCTGCATTGGAGCATTGGCATTTTTATTGCATAAAAAATTACAAAAAAAATTCCACATGGAAAACCGCAATCTAATCACTTTAACTTGATCCTGAGTTGTTCCTTTGCCTCCTTGAGTCGACCCTGGGGCTTGCCCAGGCTAAATAAACATAAAACCGCATACTAATTTGATTCGACGATTTATCGATTTGTGCGGTTATTTTTGATCGACGCGGATCTATCCGACTGCAACGAACGACATCTAATTAATTTGGACATTAATCTGACCGAATTAACATAGGGTGCGGGAATGTCGGATACGAGAGGCTAATCAAAAACTACTTTTAATCAGATTTGAGTCAATTTCAAGCGGTGATTTTTTTTACTTGGTGGAAGTCCAAGGTCGAACTTAGGGAGGCAGCTGTCTCCTTAGGTCAAATTTTAGCAAAATCCAAGTGTGAGATTTTCGGAGGGAATATTTTTGGTGTTTTTCGGTTTTTTTATACAATACACATGCAAAATCAGGCCAAATTAAATGTTAATTCAGAAAGATGGTCAAATTAATTCCAAAAATTATGAAACTTGGCCAGATTATGAAATGGGATGAAATTAAGCTACTCTAATTCTTTTGTAATTTTTAGACACTAAATGAAATTACTGTGAATTAAATATGCAGACAGGATGATTTTCTCCAATTAATTTTTAATAAATAACAAATCACAATTTTTCCAAGAGACAAAATTATCCTAAATATATCTAATGATAAGGTATCCAGGAAAATTGACAGATGTTAATTTCAATGTGAAATGTATTTATTGAAATTAAAATGAGAAAATCACTCAACAATTTATTTAGGCCTCGATATGTGTGCAAATGACATGAAATTTTTATGGCATGTTAAGTTCACTGTCCTAAAGCTACTATGAATTTTTGATGATTTTTGGAATCACAGAAAATTAACTATAAATTAAAAGGTGTCACTGGGCAAAATATTCCACAAATCAACCAATTAATTCATTTAAAAAATCTACTGAAATTACAAAAATATGACACGTGGCTCAATAGATAGAGGACAAGTTTCTCAACAAAATGCAACTTTTAGAATTTAAAAATGATGTAAAATGCAACCTAGGGATGCGTGCAAACACAGGGGTGTAAATGCATTAGAGCAAAATAAAAAAAATACATAAAGCAAATATGCTGACAGGGACTTAAATGCAATTACCTATAATGTTGGGGACTCGAGTGCAATTTCTCCACAAGGCACGTACTCCTCACGCGGGGTCTGCTTCACAGGGACCTTTTTGCAATATTTTAAATTTCCAGGGGCCTCTGTGTAATTTTCCCAGGCCGCACATGCTCCTCACGTGGGCGGCCTAGGTTCGGATAGCTGCGGAGGCTCGGGGCTCGGCTCGGGCGCCTCTGAAGGTCTGGAGTGAGGCTCGGGTGATCCGAGCCTAGGCTTGGGGAAGAGGCTCGGACCGAAGCTGCGTGGCACGCTGAGGGCCCTCAGATCGAGCTCGATCCGATGGATGGCGATGAAGACTCGTGGCGTGATCTCAAGCCGTTAGATCTAGGTTGATCCAACGGCTACTGGCTTCGATGGAGATGGCGACGTGGCTGAAAATCCGTCGCTGGATGAGATGAGATATAAACGGGTGAGAGCTGCTGCGGAGGGGAGACGCGTGGCGCACTAGGCGTCGTTGGATCTATGTGGATCCAACGACTCCTGCGAGGCTCGGCTGAGAGGCGACGTGGCTCGCTGAGGACTGTTCAATCAATGTGATCGAACGGCTGCTGTTCGTCTCCTCCGGTGGTCCTCCGCCGCCTGCGGAGGAGATGGTGGGGCTCCGGCGAAGCGGCCTTTGCTCCGCCCGTTCCTCCTCGCGTCCGCAAGAAGGTTCGTCACAAACCTTCTTAATCCTTGTATATTCTCACTCTTTCCTGTATATACTTTCTCTCCCTCCCTCCCCAGTGATCCGAATCACTCGCCCCGACTCATCTCATTTCATTTTATGACTATACTTAGGATAACCAGATCCTAAGTATAGGGGGGAGAGTGACCCGCATCCATTCATTGTACATCCTCCAGATCACATCGGTCCTCATACTCACTCCTGTCATATACTTAGATTGACCAGAGCCTAAGTATAGGGGGGACCGTTGCCCGCCTTGTATATACTCAACCATGTTTTCCTCTTGCCCTCGTCCGCCCCATTTTTTGATCTTATTCTACACTTAGGCTGTCAAGAGCCTAAGTATAGGGGGGCGGTACGACTTCTATACGATTTTTGTAATTTTAGCTCTCCTACGCTTAGCCCGACCTATGTCTTTTTAGTCGCTTTTCGTGCTCTGAGGACATAGCACACGCTAAGTATAGGGGGGCGTGTATATATTACATATATACTTTACCCATAGCTCGTACTTTCACGTATTTTCGCGTGTTTTTGTATATATTATGCAATAATTATGGGGTAGGTAAAAATTGGAAAAAAAATTTTTGTATAATGTTGTACTATAATACTTGTATAAAAAATGTAAAATTCTTGTAAAACATACTTTTGTAAAATCCGTTGTAAAATAGGATGTATAGCAAAAAAATTGTATACTATGTATATTATGTATAAACTAAAAACTTGTTGTAAATAATACAAATTGTTGTATACTTCTACCAATTTTTTTGTGTTGAAAATAAGGCTTCTTATTTACTCTTGCATATCATCCTTGCAATTAAAAAAAAGAGTCTTGCATTTCATTCATAGCATGTCATCTGCACCTCTCATCTGCATATCTTGCATATGCAAGGTGAAAAGCTAGTGGGTTCTGAACCGAGTTATGAGTAGATGTTGAGGGTGGACTTGATTTGACCTTAATCCACCTAATTTCAGAGGAACCTTAAAGGAACTGGAGTTAAGATTTCTCAGGTCAAGTGACTTAATTCTTTGAGTCCGCAAGTCTATGTTCACATGTCATCTAGATTAGTCTAAGTAGAATATCTCGTTCCCACGCATGATTCTTTTAGACAGTGACCTAACTTGGACAAGCACAATGCACGTAGCTCTTCATTGATGGGGTGGTAAGGAAGTAGAATCCTTTAGCTTGGAGTAGCACACGGGTGGAAACAGCCGTCCTCCTCTAGGGAGGGTAGTGCATCTCAACCTAGTCTGGTGGTGTTGAAGTCTAAGGACTGGACGCTGTGGGTTGCAATAATGCTTCAAAAGAGGGATAGTCTACTGGCTCAAGAGGAAAAACTCCTGATGTACATGATGCACCTTGTATATACTTCCAAAAAAAAGGAAAAAAAGAAAAAAAATGCAAGAACTCCAAAAAAATATACAGACAGACCACAAAAAAAGAAAAAAAATGCCTGTTGGAGTATGTATACTAGCAAGAAGACTGCAGCTGGATGACTTGGCTACACTGGTCAGGCATCCCAGGATAGGTTAGCTACACTGGCTACTGTCCATTCTTTATTCTTTTCTCTACCCCCTCCTCTTGAGTTGGTCGCACTTGAACTTAGAAGGGAATACCCCGCTCCTCGAGGAAAGAGTTACTGGACCGGGTTATTGAATTACCTTATTAGAGGAGGCCGGTTCCGAGTCATTTCTGATGTGGAGAGCTATTTATCACTTACATAGTACAAGTAAGAATCATAGTCATTAGAAATTTGTGTTTGAGGATTTGTTCTGACCTGACTGTTAAGGCGTCTTGAATAGAAGACTTGTGGAACTTGAAGTCTGTTAGGTCTTAAGTTCAGATCCCAATAAGGTTCCGCCACACTATTAATCCAAAGGTCGAGTCAAGCTCCATTTTCAACTTTTGTTCATGACCTTGGTATGGAACCCAATCTCATTTCACTCTTGCATTTCATTTTAGTTGCTCGGGGGCGAGCAAGGTTAAAGTATAGGGGGTTGATGAATCTGCAATTCATCACTCTAAAAGTTGAAAATAGAGCTTTGTTCCCGAGAAATTAGAGGCATATTTCTACTTATATTGTATAATTAGCATTCATGCATGCATTGATAACATTTGCATTTTAGCATTCATATTTGCATAAAATAAGAAGCCAAATTCACTTTTTAATATTCACCTGTATATTAGCTAAAATACCCCATTTGTATATATTTTACATTAACTCCAAATCCAATAAAACCAACTCTATTATGTAGATATTACTAACACTAAGTAAAGAAAAATATCAAAAAAATACTAACTTGTAAAATTGACCAATAAAACCCTAATCCAAGTTTGAAACCATTAACCTTAAAATGAACATATCTCTCTCATACAGTGTCCGATTTAGGTCTACTCTTTTAAAGTAATATACATTCATAGACCTTCGAAACAAGACTAATTTCATTAAAATCGGAGCTCGTATGCAAAACTTGGGTTTTGGGCCCCTTTTTATATTGTACATAATGACCATTTTACCCCTGTATTTTATCTTTTTATTTTCTTCATTATTAAAAATCCAAAAAAATAGATTAAGTTGTAAATATTCTTTTCATATTTTATCTAACTTTATTTTAATTTTTCTCATTTAAAAATGACAAAAAAATGCAAAAGATTAAAATGTGGTATTTTATACATATAAGGTATCACCCAAAAATACATTTTTGTACAGATGATTTCATTTGATTTTCGGCCCTTCACGAAAGTTGTAGATGTCGTTGAGACGAGCAACTTTTGTGTTGACCACTTTTTGATTTAATCCATTTTATTATTTCTTTTTGATTTTTTTACATTTAATCTTTGAATTTTCTTGGAGCGACATGTGGCAGCTCTTGGAGCCGCCACATGTCACCCCAATTTTTGATTTTCGGATTTATTTTTTTATTATTTTCGGATTTTATTATTTTATTATTATTATTTCAATTATTGTTATTTTTAGTAGCCTACTTATTTTATATTATTATTATATTATTATTTATTCCCCTTTTACCTCTTCTCCTTTCTTTTCCCCCCACTCCAAGCCACATCTTCTCCACTTCCTCCACCATTTTCTCCACTCTCTCCATCTCTTCTCTAACTCCATCCATCCTCTTTATAATTGCCTCCACTCCTCCATTCACACTCATCCATCGTTCTACAAGTGAGATAGGTTCTAGCTCCGTCAAAGCCGTGAGGTGACAACTCCTTCTTCGGCATTGAGCGACGACAAGCCAAAGGCGAGATCCGAGGTGGAGAGATCGACCTCGTCGCAGCCACATCCAAGCTGCATAGCTTCTCCGAATTTTTGCCGAGTCGGATCGAGGCCACCACGACGGAAACCGCACAACGCGGCTCCATTTTCGGCGAATCGCAGGTAAGTTATCCCTCAACTTTTCAGTCATTTTTTTCCCTAATATTTTCCCTTATTAATTCATATCACAATCATCACCATCACATAAAAACCACTCCATTTTTTTCCCATCACCACACCATCATCTTGTTCATCACACAAACATCATCTCATTTTTTACCACACAAATCAACATAAAAAAATCACCATTTATCATACACCACCATCGTCATCTATCTTCATCACACCATCCATTCATCTCTACAAATTTTATTTTCTGTTTGCATTGAAAAATACAACAAAAAAATTACAAAAACAAAATCAAAAAAAATAAAAAAAGGGAGAACAGGGAGGATGCAGCTGCCGCCGCCACCCCCCTGCCTCCACGTCGCCACCGTCGGCGGCTGACCTCCGCAGCACCTCCAGCGGCCACCCTCCCGCCGACGCCAGCAGCGGCTGGCCGCTGCCCACCTTCAAGCCTCCAGCCTCCTGAAGCCGCCGCCACCTGCCCTTCACGGTCGTGCACGGTGCCCCGCGCAACCAGACCGCACATCTCCCTCCGCTCAAGGCGAGCTGCCCCGCGACGGTACGTGGCTCAGCCCTTCGCGCTTCCCCCCCCTCCGCGCAGCACCTCGGCACCCTCCACGCGCAGCCGCTGGCCACATCATCGCACGCGGCCAACCCAGCCGCGCCGCTCCCTCCTCCGCCCTGCGCGCTATCGACGACCTCCGCTCGGAGCCCGCCTTCACCCTCGAGTCAAGCGCTGCCCACCTGCGTGCGTTGCTCCCTCCTCCGCTAGGCCCGCCACGCGCGTGTGCTCCGCGCGCCCGACCTCCGCCCACAAGCGCGACCTCGCGCCGGCCCAACCGCGAGCGCTGTCGTGCACCTCCGCGCGGGAAGGCCGCCCTCGTCACCTCACGGCTCCATCCCCTGCGCCTCCGCCCTGCGCGCCATCGATGACCTCCGCTCGGAGCCCGCCTTCACCCTCGAGCCAAGCGCTGCCCACCTGCGTACGCCCTCCCCCCGAGCGCCGCCATCCGCGTCCCAGCCCTAGCCGCCCACGCGCCTACCTCCTGTGTCGTGCCCTAGCTTGGGGAAGAAGAGAAGGTCTATTGTCTTTATTTTATTCCTGTGAAAATTGCATCTTCATCATTTTAAGTTTGTTTACTTGCAGAAGTGCCCTTGTGCACATTTTAACTTGTTTATTTCAGTTTCTCTATTGCAAAGACACCCTGCCTTTGAACGTTAATTTGGACCTCAAAATAGCATTATTTATTTTAATGAAAAATAGCATGTTGTAGAGAAACTCATTCTTTATCTCCTGGCTATTTAATTGTATTTTTGTGACTATTTGATATTTTATTAAAAATCAGAGATTGAAATTGAGTCATACTTTGCCCATTTACGCTCTGAAATTCTAGGCATATTTATTGCTCCAAAAATTGCGAAAAAATTATGAATAATGCCTTTTATTGTGTTTTAATTACTTTCCAAGTTTCGTCCAATTAGGAGCTGTCTTGTTCATAAAATAAATTGTAGAGCGATTTCTGTAATTATTTTTTAATTAATTCCACGAATCATATTTTTGAGAAATTTCAACTCTCTTAGTTTTCACATTGAAATATCTATTTGAGATAAATCAATCTCTAGATAATTTGACTTCGTGGATTTACTAGGAATGAAATACCCGCAGTCGCTCTATTTTCAGTAAAATATTCATAAAAAATCAAAAAGTGTCAGAAAATTCCAAAAATATTAGTGTAGCTTCATTCCATCATATTTAACTTTCAGTAAATTTTTCATAATTTTTGCACATCATTTGCACGAAAAATTGCTTAAAAACCCCCAAAAAGTTTGCATTTTCATTTGTGCATTTTAAACCCAAAAATTCCAAAAAAATCCATTTTGCATTCAATATTGGATTAGATTCTTAGGAAAAATATCACTTGGCTGATTTGAATTAATTTGACATTAAAATTAAATTTGGCTAAGTTGCTTATTTTCTTATTAACCTGATTCATCTGCATTGGAGCATTGGCATTTTTATTGCATAAAAAATTACAAAAAAAATCCACTTGGAAAACCGCAATCTAATCACTTTAACTTGATCCCGAGTTGTTCCTTTGCCTCCTTGAGTCGACCCTGGGGCTTTCCCAGGCTAAATAAATATAAAACCGCATACTAATTTGATTCGACGATTTATCGATTTGTGCGGTTATTTTTGATCGACGCGGATCTATTCGACTGCAACGAACGACATCTAATTAATTTGGACATTAATCTGACCAAATTAACATAGGGTGCGGGAATGTCATCAAACTATCAAGTTGACTTCACAGTCTTGGACATGGAGACCCCAATCATTGGAGAGAATCTCAGATTATTCTCGGGCGACCCTTCCTTAGGGCCGCATGCACAACTTTCAATTATGGTACGGGAATGATGAAGTTCCGTTCTCCTGGTGGAGAAGTGAACCTTGAGATGAAGCAAACCAAGTGTCAGTGACTTGATTCAGAGAGTAGCGCAGAGTACTCATCTTCAGCGGCAGATTGCAGAATGATTAGCACAGTTGGGATTTGGGGATGGATTCCTTCAGGACAGAGCGAGTTCTTTCATCTGGAAAGGGCATAGTAGATGACGCAGTTTGCCAGGTATTATTTTATCTTGGGAGAGATGCATCTAGCTATTCCCATGATGACATAGAGATCCATCTGGATCTGTCAATTCCATCCCCTTCGGAACAATCATGGGACATAAATGATGAGTCGGACGTGGCTTTGGCTGAACTACCGTGTTTCTTTGGCGATTCGACTACCCATACTTCTGATTTGGTGGCAAGTACTACTCAGGTTAGCCCACCTTCATGCAATACGGAACCAAATTCAGATTCAGTTCAGCCAAATTTTCTTGATGATACCACATTGCCGGAACTGAAATCACTTCCTCCTACACTCAAATGCCTTTGTTGTGGGACCCAAAGAAAGATATCCTATTGTAATTAGCTCAGACTTGACTTTAGAACATGAATCTAGGTTGTTAGAAGTCTTAGAGAGGAACCGCAAAGCAAAGACTGGATAGTGTCGGATCTCGTGGGGATCAACCCCGCTCTCTGCTCGTATTACATTTTTACTGAAGATAATGTGAGACCTTCTTGTGAGTTCCAAAGGAGACGTAACCCCAATCTACGGTAAGTAGTGAAGAAAGAGGTTGAGAAATGGTGCAAAGCAGGGTTTATATACCTTATTTCTGACTCCAAGTGGGTGGCCCCATTTTATGTTGTCCCGAAGAAGTCAGAAATTCATATGGTCAACAACGAGGAAGGGGGAGAGATCGTGACATGAGTACCTACGTCGTGGCGTGTCTGTGTTGACTGCAGACGCCTGAATGTCGTAACCAAGAAAGATCACTTTTCGTTGCCTTTTATTGATCAGATCTTGGAGAGACTCGTAGGGAAAAAGTTCTTTTGTTTTCTTGACGAGTACTCAGGCTACAACCAGGTAGCTATAGCCCTTGAAAACCACGAAAAGACCACATTCACATGTCCATTTGGCACTTATGCTTTCAGGCTCATTCCATTCGGGCTCTGCAATGCCCCGGGCACATTTCAGCGATGCATGATAGCCATATTTGCCGAGATGGTGGGAGATTTTTTTGGAAGTGTTCATGGATGACTTCTCGGTCCATGGTGATTCTTTTGATACATGTTTAGCGCGAGCCCTCAGGAGGTGTAGAGAGGTGAATCAGGTACTCTCCTGGGAGAGGAGTCACTTTATGGTGATGGAGGGTATCGTGTTGGGGTATGTCATCTCCAAAAGGGGAATGGAGGTTGACCCTGCCAAGGTGGAGGTGATCAAGAAACTCGATCCACCTACCAACGTGAAGTCATTGCGGTCATTCTTAGGGCATGTTGGATTCTATAGGAGATTCATTCAGGATTTTTCAAAGGTCGCCCACCCACTGACTGAGCTCTTAGGGAAAGACACAGAGTTCATTGTAGATCACAGGTGTCTGGAGGCCTTTGAGCTCTTGAAGAGGAAGATTTGTGCCTCACCTATCCTACAAACTCCTGACTGGTCTCTCCCCTCTGAGATCATGACTGATGCTTCAGATTTCGCTATAAGAGCTATGTTAGGACAACGGTGAGAGGGGATACCATTTGCGATCCAATATACGAGCAAAGTATTATATCCTACACAAAAGAATTATACAGTGACTGAAAAGGAAATTCTCGCGATAGTATGGGCCCTCAAGAAGTTCATGTCATATATTTTGGGCTATAAGGTGATAACTTACACTAATCACACAGCCATTCGATACTTAATGGAAAAGAAGGACACGAAGACGCATCTTCTTAGGTGGATTTTACTCCTTTGGGAATTTTATTTGGAGATAAAAGATAAACCTAGAGTGAAGAATGTTGCGGTTGATCACCTTTCTCGGATTGAACTTAAGGATTCTCCTGATTATGAGTGGATTAGAGAAACCTTCCCAGATGAGTCAATTTGTGTTATTGACTCACTCCCGCGGTATGCCAACATGGTGAACTATCTTGTCTCCAAGCAGGTTCCCCATGGTCGGACTAGGAGCAACATTGATCGACTGAAGTCGGATTCGAGGAGATACCATTAGGACGATCCTTTTCTTTTCTTCGAAGGATCGGATTGTGTTTGGAGAAGGTGTATTCCTCAGGAGGAATACCAGAGTGTCCCCACATATTGTCATTCACTTGAGGCTGGAGGACACCATTCTAAAAGAGAACTGCTCACAAAGTACTTCAATGTGGATTGTATTGGCCGACCTTTGTTTAGAGATGTTATTGATTTTGTACGGGCGTGCCCGATTTGTCAAAGGATGGGAGGGACAGTTGGACAGAGAGATGAGATGCCCATGCAACCGATGATTATTTGTGATGTTTTTGATGCATGGGGCATAGATTTTATGGGTCCTTTTCCCAATAGCCAAGGACACGAGTACATATTGTTGGCGGTTGATTATTTATCCAGGTGGGTTGAGGCTATCCCAACCCGAACCGCGGACAGCAAGGTTGTCTAAAAGTTTGTGAGAGACCATATTATTGCTAGGTTCGGGGTGCCAAAAGTTTTGATATATGATGGGGGTAGCCACTTTGTGAACAGAGATATGAGATCTTTAGCTAAGGACTATGGATTTGAGTATAAAGTTACTAGTCCTTACCACACACAGTCCAACAGCATGGCAGAGGTTTCGAACAGAGAGGTGAAGAGTATTTTTCAGAAATTGGTTCGTCCCGATAGGTAGAACTGGTCTCAGCTCTTGGACCAAGTTCTGTGGGCTTATAGTACATTCTACAAGACACCATTGGGTACTTTACCATTTAGAATGATCTATGGCATGCCATGCCATTTTCCCGCAGAATTGATTCATAAATCCGAATGGGTAATTAAGAAGATTAATTGGAGTTTTCACCTAGGGAAGCTTTGTCAAGACTTGAACTTGAACGATCTCATGGAAATCCAGAACAAGACATATGACAGAAGTTTGATTTATAAGGACAAAGTAAAGATATGGCATGATCAACACATTAGGTGCAAAGACTTTGTACATGGACAAAAGTTATGGTTGTTCAATGCCAGGTTGAAGATGTTCCATGGGAAGCTCATATCTAAATGGACGGGTCCCTTTGTGCTTAAGAAAGTGCATGAGAATGGAAGTATAGAGATAGCTGATCTCGCATATGGTGCACAATCTCATGTGGTAAATGGACAGTTGTTGAAATATTTTGTAGATTCGAAAGATCAGTTAGTCCAAGTCGAGTTCATCAATTTCATGCAGAGTGAGCAAAGAGCAGATACATCATATTACTCTTCATGAAGATACAGCATCAAGATTCAGCAACTTATAAGATTCAATCACTCTTGTACATATTCCCTTCTTTGTATATTCTCCAGATCACATTGGTTCTCACACTTACTCCTGTCCTATACTTAGGTTGACTAGAGCCTAAGTATAGGGGGAACCGATGCCCTCCATGTGTATATACTCATCCAATTCTCCTCTTGACCTTGTCCGCCCCATTTTTGCTCTTCTTCTACGCTTAGGCTGACACGAGCCTAAGTAGAGGGGGGCGAATCAACTTCTATACTTTTTTATTATTTTAGTCATCCTACGCTTAGCACGAGCTATGTCTTTTTTTCTCGCTTCTTGTGCTCTGAGGACATAGCACATGCTAAGTATAGGGGGCGTGTATATATTACATATATACTTTACCCATAGCTCATACTTTCACGTATTTTTATATATATTATATAATAATTATAGGGAGGGTAAAAAACTCTTAAAAACCTTTTCGAAAAAAAATTATCTTCCTTGCTTGCTTAAAAAACTTTTTCAAAAAAATGTCCTTTCTTATCTACAAATCTTTTTTCAAAAAAAAACCTTTTGAAAAAAAGCAAAACTTTTCTAACAAAAAAAAACTTTCTTCTTTTCCTTTGTTTTCAAAAAAATCTCTCTAAAAAATCACAAAAAAACTAACTAATAAGTTGGTTTAATCCCTGACACTTATACTTTCACACAAGACTTGTGATGATCAAGAACACTTGGTTTATGAGGTCTTGAGATTTTGAGTTAACCAGCCTTAGTCATTAGGGTCCTTGACTTACTTATTCACATTTCCCTGGTTTGAAATATTTGTGTGCTATATTGCATGCTTAGTCTCTACCTTAAGAATATGATCAGCATCTCACATACACGACTGCAATTATGATGAGATGAGTTGAAATTTCACTTGAGGAACTGGGATGGGGGATTTGAGTTTGGACTTGATTTGATGATGCTCGAGGATGGGATAAAATCAATGAAGGCTTTATGAAACCTGAGTGTCAGCACCTTTAGCCAGTAGGAGAACATGGTTCTTGTATTATCTCTTGACATTTACCTATGTGCCAGGGTGTGATAAAATAAAAAAATATTGACTAGTGTGCGCCAACTCTTGGTAAAAGCAGTGGAGCTAACCAAAATACTACAAAGCAATGAAATGTTAAAGAAAAGCTCCCATTCCACAAAGTCAATTATCAAAGAGCTTCCACCAATGCGAGCACTCCCAACCATTTCAAAATGTCCACTTGGACCACCGCTATTAGGACCAGGAGTTGGAATAACACAAAAAAAGGGCTCTGCATCGTAAATGCTACAAGTCTAGGTGTAGAAGGTACGATAGGTACTCAAAAAAGGCACACCCTGGTGTACTCCCAGGAAAACAAGTGCAGACGAATCCAACTTCTCTTGACAGACGCACTGATCAACACCAAAAATATGCATTGCGTAATAAGGCACTTGAGAGAATCCATGTTCCAATGAGAGGGAGAGAAGAAATGACACAATCATATACCCTCCATCAATCGGCCTTCCATCCACACTTTTAAGTCTGACAACTAAAGAGACGGTGGATTGGATGCAAGAAATGGTTTATTCCCTAGTGTTGACGATCGGGTTCTTAGGAAAGTCTCTTGAACTGGAACTTGGGTGACGTTGTGACCCTACTCTTGTAATTGCAGTCAGCACTTAAGTCATATCCTGACTATATATGTATACAAAGAGAGTCTGATGATTAGGGAAATTGGATACCTTTTGACTAAAGCTTGGTTCCGCTTATAATTTTAGGATCTCTAAAACCAAGAGTTCTTGAACGG
The DNA here is from genome assembly GCA_037367405.1 of Ottelia alismoides. Classification (NCBI taxonomy): domain Eukaryota; kingdom Viridiplantae; phylum Streptophyta; class Magnoliopsida; order Alismatales; family Hydrocharitaceae; genus Ottelia; species Ottelia alismoides. The sequence continues at coordinate 38,453 of JAZKJV010000021.1, forward strand.
ATCAAGTCTTGTATTCATATGCACAGTCAAGGGATATTCCAACTTATTTATTCTTTATTTACTCGAGGACTAGCAAAGTTTAAGTATAGGGGGTGATGAATCAGCGATTCATCATCTCAATATCTTGATCTTAGCAAAATTCTCGAGTAAAATCTCAATAATATCCATAAAATCAATAAATTAACAAAATGACTCTTGCAAATAAAACACACTAATTATTGCATATTAGATTGTACAAAATAAATTAACAATAAAAAGCCGCAAAAATTAAAGGAGTTTTCACATGTAAATAGAACAAAACTTCATATATTTTTAATAATTTAATTTCAACTCCTTTTTATCTAAATCTTTCTCTACTTGTTCATAAAAATGTATATAGAAATACAAAAGTACAAAATAAATTCCAGCTCAAATAAATACTCCTAGATCCCAGAGGGAAAAAAGCGTAAAGTCCAACTTCCCGACCAAATTCTCGCTTTGTATGAATCCAAATTCACCAAACTCACTTTTAAAGTTCAAGTTAGAAAATTATCTATCCAACGGAAGTGGTTTCATTAAAATCAGAGATCTTTTGCAAAAGTTGGATTTTAGGACCTAGTTGTACATTGTATATTATGTATATATTCATTCTTTCTTCATTTCTATTTTATCTTTCTTAATTACTAAAAAATGCAAAAAAATCATTGTTGTGTTTTTTTTATTCTAGTATTTTATTGTATTTTTTCTGTTATAAATATCTTTTATTAAAAAGACAAAAAAATATAAATTAGAAAAGCAAACAAAGAAATGTACATGTTGTTTGTCCTCTTTTGTAAATTCTCCACTCTTTTTCTTCTCTTTATTTTTATTGTATTTTAGTAGCCTACTTCGTTTTTTTATTATTTATTTATTTCATATTTTCTACAATAACATCTCTTCTACCACCAAACCATTCAAGTCTACCATTTTTTTAATATCCTCCCATTCAACTCCATTAATAATACAACCTCCCATTCAACTCCACTTTATAACTTCTCATATCTTCTCTTTATATACATCTCATCCTCCTCATTTTGCACTTGATCCATCTTTATGTGAGGAGAGCCTAGTTCTCAAAGTAGAATCGGTGATAGCGACACAACCGCGGTCGAGCGACGACAGCCCTCTCTCCGGTGAGATCAGTTGGCTTCTTAGCCAATATCGCAACCGCATTCGTGCACTTCTCGGGCTCATCGCTCGGCGGCGATTAGAGCGAAGACCGTGCTCTCGTGAGCACATCATAGGCGACCGTCTTCCTCCGTAGGTAATTTCAATTTTCATCTTCTCATCATTTCTATCTTTGCACATTTTTTAGCACATCTCATTCACCACCCTCCTCCATTTGTTTTAATTTATTATATCACCACCATGACCAAATCCTAATCTTTAGTGTTTTTTCTATTTCCTTTTTAAGAAAACTAAAAAATAAAAAAAACGTAAATTAAAAAGAAAACTTTATTACGGCAGTAAAACATTCAAAAAATTAAAATAAAATAAAATAACGGAGGGAGTAGTAGCGGCTCCGCCGCCGCCTCCCGCCTCCTTCTTCCACGGCATCAACGACGTCGTCCAAGGCTACCACCTCCCTCCTGCGGCCGGTCATCGCTGCCACCACCTCCAGGCGCGGCCGCTCACTAGCTGCCAGCGACCGAGCCTCCTTCCGCCTCTCACGGCCCCTGTCACCCGAGACACGCCACCATCGCTCCTCCGTACCATCGTGCCGCCTGCAGTTGCAAATGCGCCTCCATAGGCGGTGCGCCACCATACTCCACCTCTCCGACGTGCGCTGCCTGCACGCATGGTCGCACGCGGCGCCGCCAGTGCCAATCCCATCCCCTTGCGTCGCCTGCAAACGAAGAAGAACAGTTCTTTTCAAAATTTTTTTATTTTATTTTTTTATTTTGTATAAATTGTGTATATGTCCTGCAATGTTTATGTAATTACAAATACGTCCTTGTATATAGTTTGTGTTTATTTCTTTTTTGCAAAGATATCCGTGTGTTAATATTTTAATTTGGACTTCAATCTTGCATCTTTTTATTCAAAGAAAAATAACATTATGTTGAGCAACTCATTCTCTATCATCTGAATATTTCTTTATATTTTTGTGAGTTCTGATGAATTAATTAAAATTGTTCAAGTGAATTTTTGTGTATTTTACCCAATCAGTGCTATTAAATTCATATCTCACTCATGGTTGATCTAAAAATTCCAAAAAAATCAGATATGATGCCTTAAATTGTGTTTCAATTACTATCCAAACTTATCCAAAATAGAGTTGTCTTGTGCTTGAAATAAATTGTGGAGTGATTTTAGTAAATGATTTTTAATTAAATCCACACATTATATTCTGTGAAATTTCAACTCTCCTGCATTCCTTTTATAAATATCATTTGGAGATAATTCTCACTCTGGATAAATTGCTATTGTGGATTTAATAGGATTAATTACTCATTGTCACTCTGTTTCCATTAAAAAATTATAAAAAATTCATATTTTGTCACAAAATTCCAAAAAAATACTGTAGTTTAATAGGATTAATTACTCATTGTCACTCTGTTTCCATTAAAAAATTATAAAAAATTCATATTTTGTCACAAAATTCCAAAAAATTACTGTAGTATCCCTGCATCATGTTTGAATTCCAGTAAAATTTTCATATTTTTTGCCTACTGTTCGTACGAAAAATTTTGAAAAAAAACCCATAAAAAGTGTGCACTGTTAATTGTTGCATTTTAACTCCTAAAATTCAAAAAAATGTTTCTTTCATTCATCACTGGATTAGAATTTTAGAAAAAATATAATTTGGCTAAATTGGACTTATTTTCTATTCAAATTAATTTGGTTAAGTTGTGTGATTTTTTATAACTTAATTCACTTGGATTTGCATTCTTTTTGCATAAAAATATAAAAAATTCGCATTTGGAAACCTAGATCTAAATTTTTGAATTAACCTTAAGTTGTTCCTTTGCCTCCTTGTGTTCGACCCCAGACTTGCCCGGTATATAAATTAAAGCTGAGACACTCTTCACGGTGATCTTCTCTCAGGTCTGATCGATTCTCTAAGTACACATACTACAACGAACGCAAATTAAAACATGTATTTAGCTACTCGTTAGTACCCTCTTTGGAAAATTTACAGAAGGCACCCTCCAGAATATGCCCATTGTAAAGGAGACCCCAGCCCACGTGATCTGCACGTATGGTTTGTGAATTGCAAGTAGACCCCCAACCCCCTTGGTCTCCACAAATAACAAAAGCGCCTCTGGTGGACATTTTGCAAGCACCACCCTAGAGATCCACTTTTCACAATCAAGCCCAAAATCTTGAGTAGGCACGTGCCACGCACGTGCCCTGGTGGATAAATTGCATCAGACCCCTCCCGGGTCTAGGTATCTACATTTTAGTCCTCGTTCACTTTAGTTAGTTTATTTTATTTATTGTAGTTGCATTAGAACCTTGAGTTTTCTACTCGTTTTGAACCTCATTCCGGCATCATTTCATTTTTTAAAAATTGCATGATGTTCTACAATTAATTCTCTACATTTGGCATATGCTTTATGTTTTTAGGCTTTGTGGTTAATTAATAATAATTGTTCATGTGAAAATTGACATATTTTGCCCATCTTGCACTTACAAATTCATAGATAATCATCCACAGCTCTAAAAATTGTCAAATATTCACTGATCATAGAATTAATTATTAGTAATGTTATGCCTAAAAATATTTGCATTTGCAGGCATAGTTTTATTTAGAAAAATCATTGTGCGCATTTCATTAATTAATTTTTAATAGGTATTAAATCCAACATTTATAGGGTTTAACATATTTTTGAGATAGATCATCTAGTGACTATCGTAGATAATTTTATTTCCTTAAAATTAGTATATTTAATATTTATTATTATTAATTATTGAAAATCTCATTTTTAGCATTATTTTGTTCACAGAAAATTCATTTTGCATCCAAAAACTACAAAAAAATAAGGTAGCTTAATTTCATTACATGTCACATTCTGGACAAGTTTGAGGACTTTTGGAATTCATTTGATCGAAATTTACATTCTATCCCTCAAACTTTACAAAATTTACATTTGCATCATTTACTTGCATTAAAAAATACCAAAAAATTCTCTCTGAAAACCTAAATTCGAGATCGACATTAATCCAACTTAAGGAGACAGTTGTCTCCTTGAGTTCAACTTTAGACTTCCCCAAGTAAAAAATCCGACATCATTAAATGGGCATTGTGTTGGGGCATGTCAACTCCAAGAGGAGAATGGAGGTTGGCCCTGTCAAGGTAGACATGATCAAGAAACTTCAACCACCAACCAACACTAAACACGTACGGTCATTCCTTGGACATGTCGGTTTTTACCACAGATTTATAAAGGACTTTTCAAAGATTTCCCGACCGCTCACAGAGCTCTTAGGAAAAGACACGAAGTTCGTGGTAGATCACAGGTGTCTTGAGGCCTTTGAGCTCTTAAGGAGAAAAAGCATGGATGCTCTTATCTTACATGTCCCAGATTGGTCTCTTCCCTTTGAGATCATGACAAACACTTCGGACTTTAGCATTGGGGATGTACTAGGACAAAGGAGAGATGGGATTCCTTATGTTGTCCACTACGCAAGCAAAGTACTCGATCAGGCACAACGGAATTTTACCATCACAGAGATGGAAATTCTTGATGTAGTGTTTGCCTTAAATAAATTTAGGTCTCATCTTCTAGGGTCTAAGGTCACATTGTTCACTGATCACACACCCATTAAGTACCTCATGGAAAAGAAGGATGTGAAGGCGTGTCTTCCTAGGTGGATCCTATTACTCCAAGAGGTTGATTTGCAGATCAAGGATAAGCCATGAGTGAAGAATGTAGTGGTTGATCACCTCTCCCGCATAGAGTCACTTAGTTCCTCTGAGACTAATCCCATCAAGGACTCCTTCACTGACGAGTCAATTTGTTTTATTGACTCTCTCCCATGGTATGACAACATGGTGAATTTCTTAGTATCCAGGATAGTTCTTCGTGATTGGCCCAAAAGCGGCTTTGACCGACATAAGTCGGAATCTAGGAAATACCATTGGGAGGATCTGTTCCTTTTTTTTCAAAGGAATGGTTTATGTCTGGCGGAGGTGTATTCCTCAGGAGGAATACATGAGTGTCCTCACCTACTGCCATTCCTTGGAGGCAGGAGGACATCACTCCATGAAGAGGACCGCCTGGAAGGGCTCCAATGTGGCTTGTACTAGCTGACCCTGTTCAGAGATGCATATGCATTTGTTAGGTCATGCCCAGTATGTCAGAGAATGGGAGGGACTGTTGGTTCCAAAGATGAAATGCCCATGCAACCGATCATTATGGTTGATGTTTCTGATGCATGAGGTAAAGATTTCATGGACCCATTCCCTAACAGCAATGGTTACAAGCACATTCTCTTGGTGGTTGATTATCTCTCTAAGTGGGTGGAAGCTATCCCCACCCGAGCCGCAAATAGAAAAACTGTCTGCAAGTTCGTGAAAGATCAAATTAATTCACGGTTCAGGGTTTCCAAAGACATTATATCTAATGAGGGTAGCCACTTTATTAATAGAGAAATGAAAAGGTTAACAAAAGGACTACGACATTGAACATCGTGTCGCTAATCCATACCACCTACAATCATATGGCATGGATGAAGTGTCGAATAGAGATGTGAAGGGCATTTTACAGAAGCTCATCCGCCCTGACAGGAAGAATTGGTCCCATCTCTTGGACCAAGTTCTATGAGCATATCATATAGCTTATAAGACCCTCACTTAGAACCTCCCCATTCAGGATGGTTTATAGGAAGTCGTGTCACCTGTCCGTTGAGTTGATACACAAATCTGAATGGGCATTAATGAAACTGAACTAGAATACTCATGAAGGATAGCATAGTAGAAAGATGGATCTAAAGGACCTCCTGGAAGTAAGAAACAACACATATTATAACATTGTGATTTACAAGGACAAGGTCAAGCATTGGCACGATCAACGCATCAGAAGAGAGAATTTTATCCCAGGACAGAAAGTATGGTTATTCAACGCCAGATTGAAAATTTTTCAGGGCAAGTTGAAATCCAAATGGATGGGACCCTTCATTGTCAGAGAAGTGAATGAGAACGACAATATATGGATTTCAGAGCTTACAGATGGAGCACAACCATTCATTGTGAATGGGCAATTGCTAAAGCACTTCGTAGGATCGGATGAGCAGTTAGCTCAAGTTTAGGAGATCTCATTCACGTGCATCCCAAAATCAGATGATCTTATCTTAAGGAACACATGAATTTGCATAAATCTCATATCTGTACCTCAAACTTTCCCCCGACCCCATCGGTTCCCTTGTATATTTTCTTCCTAGACTTAGGTCAAGGCCTAAGTATAGGGGGAACCGTTGCCATCTGTATTTATTCATCATTCTACTCCTCATTTGATTTTTATATTCTCCAGATCTCATTGGCTCTCACACTCACTCTTGCCCTATACTTAGGCTGATCAGAGCCTAAGTATATGGGGGATCGATGTCATCCTGTATATATTCGACCATTTCTCCTCTTGACCTCAGTCGCTCCACTTTTTGATCTTCTTCTATACTTAGGCTATCCATAGCCTAAGTATAGGGGGGCAGTCGATTTCTATACTCTTTATTTCTCTCTCTACGCTTAGCACAAGCTATGTCTTCTTGTCGCTTCTTGTGCTCCGAGGACATAGCACACGCTCAATATAGGGGGGCTTGTACTTTCACGTATTTTTGTATATATTATGCAATAATTATGGGATGGATAAAAGAAAAAAACAAAATAAAAATATAAAAAAACAAAAAAAAATGAAAGAAAAAATCTCTTGCATATCATCCTTGTATTATAAAAAATAAAAAAAGGAAAGAAAGAAAAAAACATTTTACTCTTGCATATCATTCTTGCGTTCATAAAAAAATCACTTTGCACAACATATGCATCTGCATTTCATTTTTGCATATCTAGTGAAAATTTATTGGGTTCTAAACCGAGTTGTGAGTAGAAGTGGAGAGTGGTCTTGATTTGGCCTTAATCTACCTAATTTCCAGAGGAACTTCACCGAGAAAGAGGATTCTAGAAGATTCAAGTTTTTTCTTAATTCTTTGAGTTCAGCATGACAATGTGAACCTTTGACTCTTAGTGTCTAACCTCGTCGCCTGATTCTGAGTATAGCTTTTGAGTAGGGAAGAAACATGTTCTCTCACACTATGCACTTAGCTCAACTCAGATGGGATGTTGGAAGACTGTGTGAGTCTTTTTTTCTGGTAGTGTGGACATCTAAAGACAGGAGTATGGGTTGAAATTTAGCTTCAGAAAAGGGATGGACGGTTGGGCATAATTTTTTCTAAGACCCCAAAACATGTACGGGAAAAAAGATTCCATATCCGCAGGGACACAGAAAGATCCATGTAGAGTCACCAAAAATCCATACAAAAAAGAAGCCAAATTATCAAATAAATATCTAACCAAAAAGGTTCAAGCTTCAAGAAAACTTGCAGATCTTAGTGGAGACTTGGCTAAACTGGTTGGCTTCATAAGGAGAGGTGACTACACTGGTCACCATCATTTTCTTTTCCCCTTTCTTCTAATTTCTCACCCTTTCGATTGTGAACACAACGCGGTAGACCTTAGAAGGAAATATCTAACTCCCCGAGGACGAGTTACTGGGAGGGAGGTTTGCATTGTAGTTTGGTATTCTGGATGGGAAGAGCTAAAACCTTTTACACACATGAGACAGTTGTTTGATGTTATGGGGATATGCTTTTCGAGAAGGATTAATCTAAGATGACTTCTGAGTCGAAGCTTTTACAATGATATGTAGAACTTGAGGGTTGTTGAATTTAAAATCCTAAGTCTCATAGAAGTTCCACCACACTATTAATCCAAAGGTCAAGTCTAGCTCCATTTTCACCTTTTATTCATGACTTTGGTATGGAACCCAAAATCATTTCACTTTTTCATTTCATTTTAGTTGCTCAGGGACGAGCAAGGTATAAGCATAGGGGGTTGATGAATCCACGATTCATCATACTAAAAGATAAAAATAGAGCTTCGTTCCCAAGTAATTAGTTGCATTTCACCATCTATTCTGCATTTTTACCATTCATGCATTTAAAATTAATATTTGGATTTTAGCACTCATAATTACATTCATAATCATCTTCACATTTGCACCCAACTTCATGCATTTTTAACTAATTCATTCTAACTCTAATTAACCTCAAACTACTTCCATTGTGTACAAATTACTAAAGGAAAATACAAAAAAATTACTAACTGAAATGATTGGCCCGTGAGACAAAACTCCAATTTCAGACCAGACAAACTAAAATGCTTATATCTTCCTCATGTAGTGTCTGATTTAGGTCTACTCAGTTTTAAAGTAATACATATTCAAAGATCTTCAAAAGAAGACTAATTTCATAAAAATCGAAGCTCGTGTGTGAAAGTTGGATTTTGGGCCTCTTTTGTGCGTTTGAGTTTTCCTTGATTTTGACTTGATGTTTTTTGTACATAATTAACTCTTTTTCTCTTATTGATTTTTCATTTATATTTTTTAGGAAAGTTTTAATAAAATCCTCAAAAATCTAAATTCAAATCAAGACTGACATCAAAGATACTAACCAAATCCGAGTGTCCTTTGCGAGTCTGTACAAATTTCTCACTTTTTCTTCTTTATTTTATTTCCCTATTTTCTTATTTCCTAAAAATACAAAAAAATATATTATTGTGTAAATATATATCTTTGATTTGATAATTATTTTTTGATTTTTTTCTTCATTAAAAATCACAAAAAATACAAAACCCAAAAATCAAGGTATTTTATGTACGTGGACTACCTCAAAAATATCATTTCGCATAGATGACCTCCTTTGCTCTTGGTTTCTTCATAAAAATTGTAGATCTTATCGAGACGAGTAACTTTTACGTGAGCACTTTTCGATATGAGGTTATTTTCTATTTCTTCTATATTTTTTTATTTTTGCTTTCCTAATTTTCTGGAGCTGACACGTGGCAGCACCCCTTAGCCACTGCGTGTCACTTGTTTTTGAAACCATTTTATTTCATTTTTCTAAAAAAAATCCTTTGTCTCCTCACATGCCTCGTACGTGAGGCCCTTTCCCCCTTCCAGTCAACGCCCTTCTTTCTTGCACCTGTCTTCTCCACCAATCCTCAGTCTTCTTCGCATCCAACCTTGACCCCCTTATCTCGTCGCCTGCCTAATGGCCACCCTCACGCGAAACCAACAACTGTCGAGGCCACCCCTCCGTTATCTCCTCCTTAGACTCCTATAAAATCTATCCTCAACCCCTAGGCTTCGACATCCGCCAACTCCAACGAGACAGACAGAGAGAGAGATTCTTGATTTAATATGTTGATAGCGGAACCAAGATCGAGTGGAAGCGATGATCCCTTCTCTTCAAGGCGTGATCAAAGGCTCGATCCAGGACCTTGTTGCGGTAAAGTGATCTTGTCGCACGAGCTTCCTTGATCTCATCGTTGGATCAAGTAGAGGCGACGACCAGAAAGCTGCTTTAGCGAGCAATGCCCCCGGCGAATTTCCAGGTTGTTCCTCTAATCCTTCTTCTTCTCCCCCCCCTCTTCTTTCTCTTCCATTCGTCCCCTTCGTCTTTCACACTTTCCAGGCGAATCTACACTAGTCATCTTCTTCCCCTTGTTTTTACAGTAATCCTCTGTTCTTTTAATCCCCTCCCTCACATCAACACACCCCCAAATTCACTTCCCCTATTTTCATCAAGTTCCTCTGTTCTCCCTATCGCCCTTCACCAACTTTGCCAGCAACTCGCCTTCATCATCATTTTGATCGCCACGCACTCTCTTCACCACAATTGACCAGCTTCATCTCCACCACTATTGCTGCCTAGCACCTCCGTTAGCAATGCATACAGACGACCATCTACAGCTGAGAAGGTCGTCTGCATCACCTACAGGCCAAAGCCCCTCCGCAGACGTTAGCCATAGGCCTCGCTGCGACTCTCCACCATCATCCATATGTAGCCACCTGCAGCCTCCTACCAACCCGTACGAGAGCCTCTCCGCCCACGACTCCATACCGCACCGCCCAGGAGGTCCCTCGTCGTCTATTCCTCGCCACGGTTGTCCGGCCACTTGCCAGCACAGCAACATCTGTCGAGGAAGTTTCGTCGCACTACCCGCACAGAGGCGCACTGTCAGTGATGTCCTCGGTTCCAACGAAGAAGAAGAGCGAAAGCCCCCTCACGTGAGGCACACGCTCTTCGGATAATTTATAGAAGGCACCCTCCAAAATCCGTCTGTTGCAAAGGAGACCCTGGCCCACGTTATCTACACGTGGGGTCTAGGGAAATTGCTAGTAGCCCCCCTCGCTCCGCAAATAACAAAAGGGCCCCGCATTCAAATAGGCACGTGCCCTAGTGGACATTTTGCAAAGCACCACCTTAAAGATCCACTTTTCACAATCAAGCTCAGCCTCTCGAGCAGGCACGTGCCACGCATGTGCCTTGGTGGATAAATTGCATCATACCCCTCCCAGGTCTAGGTATCTACATTTTAGTCCCCGCTCACTTTAGTTAGTTTATTTTATTTATTGTATTTGCATTTAGAACCCTGAGTTTTCTACTTGTTTTGAACCTCATTCTGTCGTCATTTAATTTTCTAAAAATTGCATAATGTTCTACAGTTAGTTCTCTACATTGTAGAATGTGTTTTATATTTTATGCTTTGCGAATAATTAATAATAATTGTTCTTGTAAAAATTGGCGTATTTTACCCATCTTGTGCTTAAAATTCATAGATAATCAACCACAGCTACAAAAACTGTCAAAAATCATTGATCATAGAATTAATTGTTAGTAATATTATGCTTAAAAAGATTTCCATTTGCATGCATAGTTTTCTCTATAAAAATCATTATAAGCATTTCATTAATTAATTTTTAGTAGGTATTAAATCCAATATTTTTAGTATTTAAGATTTTTCTGAGATAAATCGCCTATCATAGATAATTTTATTTCATGAGAATGAGTAGATTTAATATTTATTATATATAATTATTGAAAATATCATTGTTTGCATTAATTTATTCACAGAAAACTCATTTTGCATCTAAAATTTACAAAAAATTACAGTAGCTTAATTTCCTTGCATTTCACATTCTAGACAAGTTTGAGGATTTTTGGAATTCATTTAATCGAAATTTACATTCTTGCCCCCAAACTTTGCCAAAATTGCATTTACATCATTTATTTGCATTAAAAATACCAAAAAATTCCTCTCTGAAAATCTAAATTCGAGATCGACTTTAATCCAATCTAAGGAGACATTTGCCTCCCTAAGTTCGACTTTGGAATTCCCCACGTAAAAGAATTGACAGCTCGTTTTAATTTGACATTATTTAAATTTATGGTTTTTGATCAACATCTAAATTTATCCGACTGCAACTAAATTATTAATTCGACGTCACTAAAAGGGAGAAATTTGCGATTTGTCAGTAGCCCAGATTGATGAGCTTGAAGATAGGATCCTCCATGCCAAGAAGCGACCATGGCATCCCTTAGGGTAGCTAGGGACCTAAGGTCAATTCCCCCTTCTTATTTTGGAAGGCAAACCATGGTCTATGTGATATTGTGTCGCACATGCCCCCAAACGAATCCCGCTTAAACCATATCAATGTGGCAAGTAGTGCATGATGGTGTAAGAGTGTCATGGGCATTAGTATCATTACTCCTGTCATAGGATGAAGCCAGTGAAAGCCCCAGATAGGTTGTCGGCAGGGATTGTCTTAGAATGCCCAATTGGAGTGTATAGACGAAGTCGTTTGTGTAGCATTTGGGGCAGAAGAGCTTGTTCTTACTTGTGTTAAGGATCAAACCCGACATAGCGTGAAATGCAATGAGTATCTCTTTGACGACGAGGAGGGAAGAAGAGGATCCCTTGTAGAAGAAGAGGAGGTCATCCGCGTACATGAGGTACGTTAGGGAAATGGTGCGGCCTCTTCCCATTGTCCTAAGAGAGCCGCTATTCGAGGCCAAGTCCGCGAGGTAGGAAAGTATTTCCATTCCCAGGGAGAATAAGAGGGGGCTCAGGGGATCTCCTAGTCCTAGCCTGTGGGTGACCTTAAAAAGTCCATATAGTGAGTCATTAACCATGACAGAAAGGGAGGAAGTGAAAATGCAAGCTTCCATCCACTTGATCTTGGTTTTTATAGAATCCCATTGCTCGGAGCATCTCCAAGATGAAAGCGTGCTCAATGGAGTCAAAGGACTTTGAGAGATCAATCTTCAAGCAAGCCTTATTATAGGATGATCTCCTATCAAACTCCACTTGAGTTCGCATGCGAGGCGGATGTTGTCCCCAATGGATCATCCTTTGATAAAGGTCGATTGGTTGGGGGATATTAGAAGCGTGAGAATATCCCCGAGGCGGTTCGCCAACAACTTCACAAAAATCTTGTATGTGACATTGCAGCAACAGATAGGCCTAAAGTCCCCAAGGCCAGCAAGGGATGTGACTTTAGGAACCAAACTCATGAAGGTGGGGATCTCTTACCATTCCACCCCCACAATGGAGGAACTACAGTACCGAATAGAGATCCCATTTAAAGTATGCCCAATGTCGCTTAAAGAATCCCACGTTGAAGCCATCAGGCCCCGGTGCTTTGAAGGAGGGTATAGAGAATAATGCCTTCCAGATCTCATCCTCACTGAAAGGTATAACCAACCATGACCTCGTGTACTTATTTCAGGATGGGAAGATAGCATCCCTCGCAGGCCAAGGCAAATCAGGATCCAGTAGAGACTGGAAGTGATTCACGAGAGCTAAAGAAACCTCGGTCGACCGATCGATGCCTTCCCATGCGCGTCAAGCATAGAGTAAATGAGATTTCTGGAGGTACTCGCTTTGGCTGAGAGATGAAAGAATTTGATATTATAATCCCCAAGCCTAAGCCAATCACCCCGCTCTTTTGTTTCCAAGCAGATTCAAGGTCTGATTCCAAGGTGTCGAGGTGATGTTTCTGACTCGAGCTTAGCGAGGACTGTGTTAAGGGGGGTAAGATCCAACACCTTGTTGATGGATTTTAAGAAGTCCTCCGCATCATTTTGTTCAACAAACACATTAGCCCCCATAGTGGCCCAATCCTTAAGTGCGGTTTCGACATATTTGAGATTGCGAGTAAGGCGGAACAAGGGATTCCCATGGACAGGGGAGTTCCATCCTCTAATTATAGTTTCACCATATCCAGGCCTATCGACTCTGCAGACAAAGAATCTAAACGGTTTGGGACTCTTCACCGTATGAACGAGCTTTACAGTGAGAAGAAGATGGTCGCTCAAGGGCAAGGGGGTATATGAGAGTTTCGTCTGAAGGAGGCAAGAAATCCAGGAGGAGTTTACCAGAGCACGGTCAATCGAGCGGTAATCCTTGCCTAGTCGATCGAGGAGTTGGTCCAGGACCACGGGTTACCGCATGATTCCTGGTCAAGGAGCTCGCACAAGTCAATGAAATTGTTGAAATCTTCCAAGTGTGGTCGCTTAGGTGCCCGACCTCCCCATTTTTCGAAGGCGAATCTCACAACATTGGAGTCCCCAATGACTATCTAGGCGCCCCAGATAGAGTTGTAAGCATGTGAGAGGTGGTCCAATAGGTCTATACAGCGTGTTGGGCAGTTTGACGGATGAACAACCGAGATTGAGAAGGGGAGGCCTCCCTGTTCAAACATGCCTTTGAAATCCCCAGCCTGCTTTTTCTTCCTGTGGCCGAGGTCCAGGCCGGATTGCTAGGAAAAGGTCTTCGGGGTAGGGAAGTCCCCTTGTGGTGTCTCCTCACTGTTGCTTCCAGCATCACTGGATGGGATGTTCAAATCAAACCTTGGCCCCCGGCTCCCTTCGTAGAGTGGCTCGCAGGCTTCCGGGCAGCAGCCATTTTCCGCTCCATGAGGGATCTCGGGCCAATAGAGAAGACAGAAACCAGTTTACCATCTAAACTTTACAAATTCCCCATGAAAACAGATGTGCATGTATATAAATGAGCCTCATTTTACAAGTTTATTGTTTAGAGGAAAGACGGATCTTTACACCAAATGGTAAATCCGTATAAAAAATTATAATACAAAATTTACGTTATCATACACACACGGTCTTGGAGTGTAATGTCCCATGGTGCATCAACTTTAAGAGCCCATAATTTGAATATCTTTAAAAAAAGTTAATAGATTACCAACTTCTAATAATAACTTCATGAGGAGCATCTCATATTTTCGCATCCAAGTATACACCCTCCCTTGTTTATATACCCTCCCATATTTAAAAAGAATGCATGATACACAACCGTCTTTAGTTTCGCAGAAATTTTTTAAATAATTATTAAAATATTCTTAATTAATTAAATAATCATCAAGTCATAATATTTAAAAATATAATCATCAATCGTCACTTGAGTTACTGATTTCGAAAGTAATGCCCAAATCGACACTTCATGTGCCGATTTGGAAGGTAATCCCTATACGAGGGATGGAAGTGCAAATTATCTAATGAGTTTTCCCAAATCAACACCTCATTGGGTAATTTGTATTTCCATCATTTGATAATTTGCATTTCCATCTCTCATTTGATGTCAATAGTTTTTTCATCTAACCTCTTTTGTTATCAAGAGTATAACATTTACCATAAGGATGCAATTAGATTTGAATGGTAAATGTGTATTATTTCTATTCACTGAAATTGCTCTTTTCAAATTTTTAAATTTTTAATTTATAATTTTTTTCCTTCAATATATTATATGTTAAATCCCTTGTTCTAATTGATTATATGTATACATAATAATTGTAGTTTATTCAATTTATTTCTAACGTGGTTAAATCAACGCTAATTAACGATGAAAAGGGATCAACTACATATCAGATATACCAATTTTCTTATCCACATTCACATCGTTTATATCGAATACGAATAAAAATCTGCGTACAGATATGAATCGGATGAAGATTTAGGAAACCATATAATTGGATACGTATTCGTATAGTATATTCATTGAATACGAATCAGAATAAAATAAAAAGTGAATAATAATATTGATCGACTAAATATCGGATACGAGTGTGATCGAATAAAAATCAAAGTTATCTAAAGAACTCATATAATTAGTTTAGGAAGTCTTCAGCCTGAGAAACCAATGGTATATTGGTTTTTCGCGTTGAAGACTTCGTATTGGTACATATATTGTGTCGTTATTCCGTAAATATTATGCAATCAACATTGTGTTATAAGGGATTTAATTATATTATCTTATGTATACATATAACTAATTAAAATAAGCGATTTAATATATAATATAATGAAGAGAAAGAGTTATAAACTAAAAATTTGATAAAGAACAATTTCAGTATTATAAAGGATACACATTAACATTCAAATGTGGATACATCCTAATGTTAAATGTTATGCTATTGATAACAAAAGAGGTTAGTTGAAAAAACTATTGATAACAAACGAGGGATGGAAATATAAATTACCCAAATGATAAAAAACAAATTACCCAATAACATTGCTCAATCAACACTTAGAGTTAGAGGTGTCAATTTAGGCAAACTCATTGGGTAATTGCACTCTCATCTCTCGTATGGAGATTGACTTCCAAATCGGCACCTGAGGAGTCAATTTGGACAGCCAATTGATGGCTATATTTTTAAATATTATGATTTGATGATTGTTTAATTAATTAAAAACATTTAATAATTATTTAAAAAATCCCTATTTTCGTAAGCAACATTTCCCAATGTTATTTTGCTGCCTCTTCGTCTCCTCCAAAGCCGGCCTCTTCGTTATCAATAAAGAGAGGAAACAACATTGCTACCAAGGAGCTCGTCAGTGAACACTTATCCCGACTACACCACCGATTGGGCTCTGTTTCTCATGCAATTCCGTCGCGGTCTTGCGCCAAGCACCACCTGACCATCAATGCTCGGCTCTTTCAAGCAATGCCCGACCTTCTCCCATCGCATCTCCATTCCTGATCTCTCTATAAACTGCATCCTGGATCCGCCACCGGCACTATCTCGATGACTTGATCATGGGTTGCCTTGCAGTTCCATTGGTGATCCTTCCCTTGTAAGGGTCCTTTTTTTACTTTTGCCACTAAATGTCAGGAATGACACGTCATACACACGATGCCATCACCGCGTAAAAACAAACTATATATATATATATATATATATATATATATATATACAAAAGAAACGTTCAAAATCTATTATGAGGCATCCCGGAGGGTGCTGACGGATCATCATGGATGGGTCTGACGAGGGCATCATCAGAGATCGTCAACGTGTATTAGCTCGATCGCGACGCCTTCAGCAACTTAATGTGCAACGACCTCTATCAACCTCCTCTAATTTAAATGAGATCAATGTTGGCGGTGTAAGAAAAGGAGGGATAAGGGGATGTAGCCGTTGCCGAACTGGCGGAGCTACGGTGGAGGAAAATGAACGCTCCCTACTATTCTTAAAAGGATTAGCCATTGACTAACCTCTTATACGAGGCTATTCCAACGCAATCCAGAGACTAACCTTCTGTTTGGAGTTCTCAAAGGAGTATGGGGCCCTTTCATTAACACTTGTAGCTACTCTACTCATGTCTCCACTACCGCATTCCCACGGGCTTTTGTTGACCTTCCGAGGCAGACCTGGCAATCCTAGGGAATTCAAAATTAATGATCTCTTATTTTTATTATAAAAAATAACCATATAAAGTTCTCCATTGTAATATGAAAAAAACAGTCCTGTAAGCTGAAATTGCAATGTAAAAACTCATTTTCATCACTCACTCCTCTTTATCCTCGCATTTCTCTCCCTCTTCCCTCAACTTTTCCACGAGCACGGAAAATGAAGGGATATCCAAGCAAGGGATTCGATTTTTTTATTCAAAACGAATGAATTATATTGAGGGGAAATAATAGGGATACAATATGGGAGGCTTAAGAATTCTCTTATATGGAAGAAGAATCTATTGGGTAAATTACAGAAAGAATAACATAGAAATATAAAATATAAAAAAATATTAGAGATAATTAATATATGAACACTCCCTCTCAAGTTGGAGCATAGATATCAATAAGGCTCAGCTTAGAACAACATCTCTGATAAGGTCCTCTCGCTAGGGCATTTATTAATGCATCTGTTGTCTGGTCTCCCGAGGTGACATGCATAGTAATGATATTACCCTTCTATATCAAGTCGCGAGTGTAGTGACAATCCACCTCTATGTGCTTTGTCCTCTCATGAAAGGCTGGATTGTTTGCAATGAAGAGAACAACTTGATTATCACATTGGAAGTGCATGGGAAGAGGCACTTCTATAGTCAGGTCAGTAAGAACGGATCTGACCCATATCATCTCTGTACCCACTTGTGCGATGACCCTGTATTCCAATTCAGTACTTGATCTGACAACCACAGTTTGCTTCTTACTCTTCCATAAAATAAGAGAATTCCCTATTAACACAGCAAAGTCATATGTAAACTTTCTATCCTTTAGACACTTAACATAATATGCATCTGTGCATGCTATAACAGAGATAGATGTCCCTCTACTGAAAAGATCGTTAGTACTAGGTGAAGTCTTCAAGTATCTCAGAATCATATGGAGTGCATCCATATGTGCTTGTCTGGGTTGCTCCATGGACTAACTTACTTTGCTTACGACAAATGATATGTGAGGTCTAGTAATAGTTACATATAGTAGCTTGCCAACAAACTCTCTATACCTCCCCTTATCGACCTCCTCTGTATTATTATCATAGAACTTCATACACGGGTCAAGCGGAGTAGTGGAAGGTATGCAATTTGTCATACCTGTCTCTGAAAAAATATCTATAACATACTTCCTTTTGGTCATCACTAGACCCCATTGGTCCATGGCAAACTCTAGTCCAAGGAAGTAATGTAATTGTCCAAGGTCCTTGGTCACAAACTATTGGCCTAGGAAGTCCTTGGCACTCTGAATGCCCTGCTCATCATCTCATGTGATAATAATAATGTCATCAACATAAATAAGAATGTAGTAGTACCTATATGGGTCTTCTGTACAAACAAGGAGTGTCCAACAGTTGATCACACAAACCCTCGTTGCTCTATCAAGTCCGAGAGCTTTTGGAATCATGCCCTTGGACTCTACTTGTGTCCATAGATAACATTGTGTAACCTGCAAACCTTCTGACACTCCCCGTAAGAAGCAAACCCAGGTGGTTGATGCATGTAGACCTCCTCTTGTAGATCGCCATAGAGGAATGCATTCTTCACATCAAGCTGATAAAGGGACCAATCTCGTGTCACATCAACTACAAGGAGAATACATAGAGTAGAATGTCTGACAACTAGAGAGAAATTATCCTAATAGTCTACCCCATATGTCTTGGTTAACCCTCGTGCTACAAGTCTCTCCTTATAGAGATTCACGCTTCCATCTGCATGGTGTTTCATAGTAAACACCCATTTACATCCCACAACAGATGTATCAACATGAAAGAAACAAGACTCCACGTACCACGTGACTATAGTGTAGCCATCTCCTCCTCCATGGCTAACTTCCACTGGTTATCTTTGAGAGCCTCCTGATACGTTTGTGGTATCTGTACTGTTGATAGTGCCAAAGTAAATCTCATGAAATCCTCTGACAACCTGCTCAAAGAAATTTGGATTGCAAGAGGGTAAGTAGCATATACACGTTTATGCTTTCGTAAAGCAATCGGTACATAGAGATCATCTGCCAAGTCCGGAGCCTGTAAATTTCCCTCTTGAGGGCACATGCTCATCTTGTCTTAAATCCTTTTGCATAGTCAATTTAGTAGTATCATCAGTAGAAACAATATGCTCATTACAAACCTGAGGCGTGCTGGATGATGGGCAAGTCCTGTGAGCATGATGAACTGAGAGATCTGCGAGGAAAAACACGAGGCAAAAACTGAACCAAAGGAAGAGGTGGAGGAGGCGGTGGAGGTGGAGGTGGTGGAAGAAGAGTGGGTGATGGATCAACTGTAGGAGGTGGTGGCATGTGTATTTCATCAGCAGAGTCAAATGGAGCAAGTCTATCACCTGTAGGAGAAAAATACATGACAGATTCAAAGAAAGTAGCGTCAACACTAACAAAATATTTCTTCTTTAGTGGATCAAAGCAATGATACCCCTTTTGGGTACGAGAGTAGCCTACAAACAAGCATTTGGCAGCTCTAAGGGAGAGCTTGTCACACTATGGAGAGACATCATGAATGAAGGCAACAAATCCAAACACATACGATATAAGAGAGAAAAAATCCTTCTCAAAAAACATAATTGAGAAAGGAATCTTCTCTCATAACACGAAGAAGGGCATATAGTTTACCAAATAGCAAACAGTAAGGACAACATCACCACAGTAAGCATGAGGAGCATGACTCTGTATCAATAATGTTTTGGTCACATCAAGTAAGTAATGGTGTTTGCGCTCGGCAACACCATTCTAGTGAGAATATAAGCACATGAGGTCTAGTGAACAATGTCACAGGATCTAAGAAACTCAGAATGTTGTAAGGTGCAAAATTCCAACGCATTTGCAGAATAGATATACTTGACATTGGCAGAAAAATATTCTTTAATTTATTAATAAAATACTTAATAATGGATCTAGTCTTAGACTTATTCTTCAATAAGAATACCCAGGAAAGTCTAGAAAAATCATCGATAGCTACAAGATAAAAACGGTGTCCATGATGATCAGGAGCACAACTAGGACCCCAAATATCTAAATAAAGGAGTTCAAACAACTAAGAACTGATTCGACGCTGGTGGGATGGAAAAGATGAATGGTGATGCTTCCCGAGTTGGCATGCCTCACACTAAAAAGATGATCTCGTAGAAATATGAGGGAGAACATGATATAACTTCTGTAGAGGAAGATGTCCAAACCTATGTGCCAAAGATAAGGAAAGACATGTCCAGTGGGTATATTAGAAACACTAGCACGAGGAAGATGGACCAGTATGTAGAGTCCTCGTTGCTCATGGCCACGTCAATCACCCTACCCGTGAGTATGTCCTGAAACACAAGAGAGGAGGGGTCAAAGATGACACGTCAATGCAGATCCTTAGTAATCTGACTAATAAAAGGTACATTCATCTAAAAGGCATGAGCATATGAAACATTCTTTAGGCGTATGGATGGTGTTAAATGCATCTCTCCATGTCCTGTAACGGGTAAGTGGTCGCCATTAGCAATGACAACCCATTGCTAGGTGGTATAGTCCTGTAAGACTTCAGTTGTGTTCTGTCTCCACACAAGTGGTGAGAAGCACCAAAATCCTTAGCCCAGTCTGTCGTGTTTGCACTCATACTACCAGTAAAGGCATAGGTGATACCTGAGGAGCTCGAAGAGGCTCTATCTGGTGCATGGGTATTTGTAGTGGTTGTGTCGACAGTAGGAGTCATGGTCTTTCGGATACGAGAGACAATATGATCCAGACGTGGATCGACCTAAGATTGTGGCTCCCATACCATATTGAGGGGAAATTATGGGGATACAAATGAGAGGCCTAAGGGTTCTCTTACACAGGAGAAGAACTTATTACGTAAATTTAGAAAAGAACGTAGAAATAGAAAATATAAAAAATAATATTAGAGATAGTTAATATCTCAACAAATTGAATTGGAAAAGTGCTGAGATCTTTAATACTGCGATGTTTGCAGGAGTATTTTTCATCCTTTCAGTAATTTCCGAGAATACGAATGTGAAAATCTCAAAAGCAAAATGTCAACTGAAGAAGAAAATGGGCAATGTACATAAGAAACTGCTTTATAGTAGTAGTCAGAACATACATATTTATACATGGCTATCCATAGTCCTCACCAAACGAAAACGAGACCACACCTAATAAGGCCGGCCCCTAGCATAAGCACTACCAAAATTGGAGCCTCCTACCAAACAACACCATCGACAACAAACCATGCACGTACAACATTCGTAACCGCAACCCACAGCCATACTCACTTCAATTCCTCAGCGGCACAGCAACAGCAACAAGCGGCTTCTTCATCTCGCACGACAGTTTCAGCAGCTCCGCCAGCTCCACCGGGTTCCCGCGATCTTCCGTCCACTTGAACTCTACGACCAGCCGTGCAATCCACATTGCCACCGTTACCAGTCCCAGGTTCTTCCCGGGGCACACCCTCCGCCCCGCACCGAATGGCGCGAGGCGTGAGTCCCCACCGCGGACCTCGAAATCAACGCCACCCAAGGTGGGGACGAACGGGTCTGGTAGGAACCTTTCCGGTTCCTCCCAGATAGTCGAGTCGTGGGTTATGAACTTATGGCCCACATGTTGACCATGGCAGTGGTGCCGGCAGGGACAAGCATCCCGTTGCTGAGCTGGATGTCGGCGGTGGAAAGGCGAGCCCACGACAGGAGCGGTCCCGGTGGGTGGGCCCGCAGCGCCTCCTTCACCACCCCCTGCAGGTAAGGGAGCCGCGCCGCCACTGTGTCGGTGATGGGTCCCACCAACCCATCAAGCTCGCGCCGGAGCTTGGATTGTACGGTCGGGATCAGCACGAGCTCCGACATGGCCCACTCCGTCAGCAGCGCCGTCGTGTTGGTGTCCCTGAACACCATCTCCTGCACTTGATCCCAGATCCAACGGTCAAAATGTAAAACCTGGTAAATGTGCATATATACCTGAGCATAAGTTCACTTTCTCGTTCTTACCCATAAAATCGCAACCATATCGTCTTCGGAGAGTTTCGCCTCGCTCTCAAGAGAGAGAAGTACGTCCACGAAATCCCCGCCTTCTTCAGGTTTGCCCGAGCTGCGGCGACGACGGTGATCGTCGATGATGGGCGTCACGAAGGATCGAACACGTGGCACGAGCTTGGTGCAGCGCTCGCCAATGCGGTGTGGGTCGTAGAAAGATGTCAGACAAGGAAGATAGTCTGACCAGTTGAAGGCCCCAAGCAGCTCGAAGCCCTCCCTCACCATCGCCCGCAGCTCTTCCAACTCCCCGCCACTCCCATCACCCTCCACATACTGCTTGCCGAACACGCACCCCATGATGTTATTGAACGTCGCCATCTGGAGGTGTAGGCGCAGCGTCACATGTCTACTGGAGCGCTGTTCACGGAGGATGGACCGGACCATGACGTCGCAATCGCTACGACGGATTCGTGTGCAGCTAGTCGTTTGGGAGCGAAGAGGTGGGAAGCGGCGGTGGAGCGGAGGAGGCACCAGTACGGCCCGTTGGGGGCGAAGCCGATGGCGCGCGAGAACATGAGGTCACGTGCAGAACGCTTGACTGGGCTGTCGGCAAGGGCTGGGTGGGATAGAAGCTCCTTCGCAATGGTGGGATCGGAGGATACGACTGCCGGAGTGGATCCGATGGAGAAGGCCATGAGCATGGTGGAGCAGCTGGAGGAGAGGGATGCGAGAGAACGGTGAGGAGTTGGGGAGATGAGGGAGAGTAGGGAGCCCAGGACGGGAAGGCCGCGGGGGCCGGGGATTGGGACCAGGCCGAGGTGGGTGCAGCGGTGGATCCAGGCGGTGCCACCGGGGGTGAGGAGCCATGCGAGAAAGAGGGAGAGGACGATGGTAGTTAGGAGGAGGAGCGGGTGGGAGAGGAGAGGGGAGATGAGGAAGAGCCAGTGGGTGTCTATGGCGGATGATGGGAAGGCCATGGAGGCAGGTGTTAGCGTGAGCGTGGAGTAGAGTGTGGCTTGCTAGTAGGTATTTATAGACGTTTGAATTGGAACGAGTCCTCTGCTGCAAGTGCTGAAATGGATGTTTTCCGTTTTCTACTGTCCTCAAAATTTCGATAAAATCGGATATAATTTGTTAATTTATCTTAATGACTAAAGATCCGGTTAATACTTAAGCAACTTAAATTTCATTAAAAAAAGAACTTGATTGTTACCTATGAAGATAAAATAGCAGATTACATAAGGTTTTAGCGAAATTGCGAGGACACGCAGAATATTTATGGAATATTCAATCTATAAGAATATATTTTTGAAATTGGATTCCCAAAAATAAAAAATAATCATTACATCACCTAGCAAAATTCGGAAGACATGTAGAATGTGAAGATTTAATCTTTAATGATAGATTTTTGAAATTGGATCCTCAAAAATCGAAAACAACCATTACATCACCTCTACTGGAACTCTCATTAGAGGATACAGTTTGATTTATAGGTGGGATATGTAGAAATATGCCATGGTGAAGTTACCTTAAACCCTGCATGCTGCGTATTAGTAAATTATCAATCTCAATCTTAGGGGATAATATGTAAAAGGGATGTATATAGATATATCTTTATCCGATCAGCTACCGTATTCATTTTATATGGATTTATTTTAACATATGTATTCATATCTATTTTAAAATGAATATGGACATGAATATCATTTTGATATTTGTAAACATCTGTGTCTATATATGTATATTTGTTTTCATATATGAAAATAGTTGTAGATTTATTTTTAACCATATACAACATAAATTATACATTCGTTAACGGTGTTTGATATATTTGTTATGCTATAAGCACATTTAGTATATATCATGTGTTTCTCGTTCGATTAATATATATTAAGTCATTCTATAGAATATTTCTAACATTAGTCATACGCAATCGGTATATCCACTTTACATCCGTCTTCATTTTTTAAAATATGATAATTTAGTTTCAGTATCCGTACCTACATCTACGAATAAAGATGCGATAACACATATACATGTATTTGTATCGCTCCGTTTGCATCCATAATTTGTTTATAGATGAGTTACCTTGATGTAAATCATTCTCAAAACCATTTCAGATTCGAATATGAGCATTTCAAATAAACACACTACACCCGAAATGTAGGGTCAACGACGTCATGATGATAGCATAAACACCTACACTATTAATGCAAATTGAGTTAAATTAATTAACAAATGTATGTAAATAGAAACTAAGTCATGCCTCATATAAAATCAGTAAAAATATAATAAATATATGTTAACATTAAAATGCGAAATAATAAAAGAAAAATTACCAAGAATATTGAACATATTGATCATATGTACAATACGACAAATAAAACAGAATAAACGATACTTTTGTAGAAACATATTTTGTAACCTTAATCCGGGTATACTATCAGAATAATCTTTATGATAAAATAAAAGATAAATAAAATTAAAAACACCAAGAATTGCGGTTAATTATATATAAAGATTAATTTATACTTACGAATAATATTCAAACATTTTTATCTTATTATCTTAATTCATTTTTATATAATTCTCTATGTAATCTTTAGAAAAATATAATTACTAACAAAGAAAAAACATAAAATTCCTAACTAGAGTTACTGAGAAAACAGTACAAATCCTAGTTTGATTAGTTGACAACTTATTAGACGTATAATGGTTTGAAAAAAACTCAATTGTAATCCTACTTACCTTTTAAGTTCATCTTAATAAGAACTTTATCTAAAAGACCTCAAAAACCATAAACCTAAAGGCTCAGAAGATTAGGTTTTGACCCCTTTAAACAACTAGTATTTATATAAAAGCACTTAAATAATTTATATTTAATATAATCTATTTTCTCTTATAACCATGTAAATTATATAATGTAATATTCCAACTAAAATATATGTTATATAATTAGAAATCCTAGTTTGACAAAAGCTAAACTTTACAAATTTATGTCTATTTAATTAAAATCTCAAATCCAACAAACTCACTTTTAAAATTTCAGAAAAATTAAATCATAAGAAAAAAATTTATAAAAAGTAATCTGACTTGACATTAGAAGGTTGGATTTCGGACCCTCTTTGTGTCCATGTGCCTAGTAGGCGAAAAGGCATAAAATCTTTTGATTAATTTAAGTCAATTGTGGTAGTACGAGATTTTAGTGGCACTTCAAAATCCACATGAATTTAATGCGATGTTGTTGATTTTATATTTTACTTAAGCAAGGTCAAGGATGGCCATGGTGAGGCAAAAGTTGAGTCGATTTCAATCAAGATAAACAAGCAATTTAGGATCACAAAGAAGAGGATTTTTATGCAAATTGAATGATGTTGCAAATGAAATTGGAATACTATGTATTTGCAACTTTAGTATGTACACTTATAGGCATATTTTTGCAAATATTTTCAAGGATCAAAACAAAAAAAGAAAGATGGGTAAAAAGTTTAGTCATAATAAATTAAAGGAACTTTTACCTCATGAACCATAGAATCAATGCAAATTACCTTATCGGCCTTTGAAACGTCTTTATTACTTCCTCAACCTCATAAACTTGATCCGTCTTACCCCATGAACCTTGTTATCAATTTTTTAGTCATTAGGTTACCTTTCTTGAGTAAAGTTGTGTTAATCAAACCACATGAAATTCAATGCTATTCTTTCTTCCACACACACACTCTCTCCTTCCTTCATTTCTCCCCATTCTTCCTTTCTCTTTCCTTTCCATGGGTGATAACCTTTGTTGTTGGATGGTACGTTTTTTTTGGGAGGGGGGAGGGGAATTGACAGCAACAACAATGTAGAGGAGGGTTGTTGGACAATGTATGGGGCAGGGGACGGTTGAGATCAATAGTAGCAACAATGTGGGGAGGGGGATATTGGGCGGACTGTTCTTATCTCCCACACCGGCGGATTTCTTGTCCATATCGTTGGTGATGGAGGCGACATGCTCGCGGATGACACACATGATGTTGAGGCCGATGATAATGCTAATGTCTTTGGTGACTGATGAGCCGCGAAATCAACCAATCAATCCGGGATAAAATAATCACACTCAGGTCGTTGCGACCCGGATCGAGAGATAAATCAGCTCAACAAGAAAAAGAGAAACAGACCACCAATCAAGCAGATAACAGAAGAAAATCAAAAATAGTGGCCCTGGCTATGAGATTAGCCTGGTGTAGCACCCAGGGTCGGACTCAGGGAGCACGAATTGGCCTTGCGGCCTACGAAGTAGTCAACTCACAAATAAGGGAAGAAAATGTGTTTTTGGTGGTTTTTAAATATTTTTTCTATTTTTTTGGATTTTTAATAATGAAGGATAATAATGAAAAGGTAAAAACAATCACATTCAACAAATTATTTAAACACTCTAAAAAGCTCCAAAAATTCAAACAAAACTAATTTTATGATCTTTGGATTTTTTACTGTTTTTGGTGAATTTTTGAGATTTTTATAATTTTTATGGAATTTTCTAAAAATAAAAGAAGGCAGAAACACAAGCAACCTGTCCAGTTAGACTTTAAAGACCAATTTGAAATATCAAATAGTCCTAGACTAGCAGAAGGTAATTTTTATGAAAAATATAAACAACAAAGAAAATTCAGAAGAAGAGTTTATTATTTTTGGAGTTTTCTACAATTTTTTAGAATTTTTATGAGTTTTTGGTGGCTTTTCATTTTTTAGGGTTTTTATATATCCAAAAATACGAAAATTGCACAGAAAATCAAACACACACAAACTAACAACTCCTAATTTTTTAGATGTTTTGAAAGAGTTTTATAATTTTTTATGATTTTCTAATTTGGATAGAAGGAAAAATGACGGTTTTTGAATTATTAAAAATAGAAAAATGCATCAAAAATGTACCCAAAAATTAGGGAAAATTTTACACCGTGGCAGGAGCCACGTGTCCAATTTTCACGCAATTTGGGTTAAGTTTAATATTTTATTAAAATCAGACAAAGACTCACAATGCACAGGGACCTAAATGTAAGAAAAATATGTTCTAGGGGCTTAAATGTAACAAATCTAGAAAGACAGGGTCCCTCGTGCAAAAATTCCAAGTCCCCACGCGCGCTGCACGTGGTCTGTGCACAGAGAGACCTAAATGTAATAAACTTACTTGTAGGGGCTTATTAGCAACACGTGCTAAAAGCCCTGGGAAGAAGTTGCAAAATGCCCAAAGAATTCAATACATGTCGAATAAAATTGTTCACAGGGGTATGGATGCAAATATCAGAAAGTATATTTCATACAATAGCACATTAAAACATCATCACATATAATGCAATTTCACCAAAAATCACGTGACGAAGCACGTCACTCACATACACAGGGATGAAAATGTAAATACGAGAAAGATTCAGGTCCTAAGTGCAAAATATCCAGAATAATAAGAACTAAACTAAATATTTACAGGACTAAACAGTAAATGCAAAACAGGAGGGGGCATAAGTATAAATTACCCCACTTATTATTCGAGGGCTGGAGGCGCGCCACATGTAAGATCGGACGGCTGAGGGGCGCTGCGCCTCTTCGAAGGACTCTGGCTCGGATCTGATGGCTGAGGGCCTGCAACGTGGAGGATCTGACGGTGGTGAATATAGGGGCGCCTCTTCGTATATATGTGCGGTCCACTTCAGATCCCAGATGGATCAAACGGTGTCGGCTGCTCCTCAAATAGACGGCTCTGATCATATCTGGAGCGGGAGGTAGATCTGATGGCTACTGGAGGGTCTCCAAGAACTGCTCGTCGGCGAGTTTCGCTGTCCCAATGCTCGCAGTGAAGACCTCCTCTGGAGCCACGGGAAGGTGGAACGTGATCGCCAAGGTGCTCCGCAACTGAAGGATGCCTCCGATGAAGCCTACGACCACTGGAGTGGCCCAGCGACGGCGGAGGACTGGAGCTGCTGTGCCTGAATGCTCAGGCCCTCAGATGGGCCTCTCGTGACTTGCAAAATGCTCAAAGCAACTCCTGGGTCGAGGGCAAAGTGCCATGACCTGGTTAGAGGGGAAATGGGCTGCTGGTGTGTCAGGATGGTCGACCTCCGGCGAAGCGACAGCGGTGGAGGTCGAAGTTCCTGCTCCGGGGCGAGACAGGGGGTGTGAGTGGGTGCATAATGTGAGGAGAGGTCTCGTGGTTGTGATGGTCGAGTCCGATGATCGATAGGATGACGGAGATGGTGGGAATCGACCGGCGACGGAGAAGGGATGAATTGGGCGTAATCGAAAATTAAGGGAAACCAGAAGGATTCGGGTCTACCTGGTGATCAGGATCAATTGTGGACGAGCTGAGGAAGCTCTGGGTCGTCACCTCAAGGGTCGTCGGAGGCCCGAGGCTCGGGCGCTGCTCACGGCGGCGCACAGTGACAAGGAGGTCGCCGGATCAGTGGCGGAGGGGTCCTCCTCTCTGCAACACACCAATCGCTAACTATCACTCTAGGGAATCGGGTGGAGGTCCTGGGTGGAAGAAGCAACGCCAAAGATGGCTTGAAATGTGCGGCAGAGCTCAACCTATATAGCTGCCCAGGTCCGAGAAGAAGGGGTCAGGCAGGGTTCCGTGAAGCACGGATCCCTAAGCGGATGCATTGGCGTGGATCTCAGATGTATTAGGGAGGATTAGGACCTGGGGTTTAGGGTAAATGGAGCTCGGATCAGGGAGCTAAAATTAGGAGAAAAACGGGTCGGGCGCAAATCCGGAGCAAATGTGGTCCAGGGGGAGAGTTGACCGGGGGTCAACAATCCCCCGTAGACCAATGGGAATTCGGGATTTATTCAATATTTGATAATTCAATAAAAAATAATAAATGGCCGAATTTCAAAAAAGTTAAAATATGAAAAATGTTTCTTTATTTTTATATTATTTTTTTTGTGATTTTTATTTATTTTTTGAAATATAATTTAGGTATTTACAAAATATTATTATTATATACAGGTATATACCTATGTATTTTTTATTTTTGATTTTTAATTATTTATTTTTTTACAATTATTCCCATTTTATATTTTATTTATTTATATAATATAATGTAGAATAATATGGTATTTTTATTTTATTTTTATTAATTATTTACAAGGGTGAAATAAATAGCTTTATTTATGTACATACATGGTATATTTACAAGGTGGACTTTGATTTTTATTTATTTTTCTTTTATTTTCATTTTTATAATTTTTATTTTATTTATTTACACCATAAAATGTGGAATACATATATATATATTTATTTAATTTTACTTATTTATTTACAAGGATAAATAAATATATATGTGGTTTTATGTACATGTGGTCTATATATATTGATGAAGTGAATTTTATTTCTATCTTTGTTTTCCCATTTTTATTTTGATTTTATATTTACAAATATATACAAATGAATAGTCACACAATTATATTTTTATTTAGAGGAAAAAACTTTGTATTTATAAACATAGGCATATGTACACATATATGAGCTTCCCTATCTCTGTCTACTTGGGTTTTTATGCGGTCAGGCTCATGCTGAGCCCTCCCTTGGGATTAGGTCGCTCAATATTTATTCTAAATATCTCCTCTTTTTCTTTTATTTCTTTATTCTTTTATTTGTGCACAAAAACATGCTAATTATTGTATTTTACACAATGCATGCTAGATGATAATTTTTGCTATTTACAAGAATATACATGTGTTTTGCATAGGTTTTGTAGCTAAAATAAAAGAATAAAGAGTGATGAATGGGTATTCATCACCCCCCTATACTTAACTTTGCTAGTCCCTTAGCAAACACTTATTTGAAAAAGAAGTGAAAGAGAAAAAAAAGAAAAAGAAAAAGAGGAGAAAATGCATGGATCAATGCTGATTATTAAACTTGCCTTCATTAAATTGAAATATGGAGCTCGATCAGATCTTTGGATTATTAATGTGTCGGAACCTTATTTGGACTTAAGCTTAAAACCTAACGGCCTCTAAGTTCCACCAATCTATGGGCAAGACTCCTCAATAAACCAGATCAGAACTCTACATACACAAACTCCAATGACCATGAATCTTTCCTTGTACGGTGTAAGTGATATGTAGCTCCCCACCTCAGAAGTAACAAAGAAACAACCTCCCTCAACCTGGTAACTCTAATGCATCGGTCTAGCAACTCTTTCCTCAAGAAGCGGGGTGTTCCCTTCTAAGTTCAAGTGCAACCTGCTCAAGAAGAGGGGGAAGAAGAGAATGGACCATGGCCAGTGTAGCCATGTATCCTTGGGAGCTCTAACCAGTGTAGCTGAGTCTCCCGCTGCAAGCTTCATGAGATGGAACATGTATACCATAAGCTTTTGCTTTATTTGACTATATACACTCCGATGGGATTATTGCAATTTCAATCCGACCCACCACTTTTTTGGAGTTCTTTTCTTTTTGCACATTTTTTTTCATGTGCATTTGTACATCATATCTGCATGGTGCAGCATATATACAAGGCGTTTTTCCTCTTGAGCTAGTAGACTATCCCTCTTTTGAAGCTTTATTGCAACCCACGACTTCTGTCTTTAGACTTCATAACCACCAGACCAAGTTGAGACGCACTTCCTTCATTAGAAGAAGAAGAGAGGTTCCGCCTAGAAGTACTACCCTCATATGCTACCCCAAGACAAAGGAAACTGCCTCCTCACCACCTCATCCGTGGAGAGCTATGTGTAAGGTGCTGGTGCAAGTAAAGCCATTGTCTCTGAGAGTCATGCGTGTTTTGTTAAGTGCTCTACTTAGGCTCATCAAGATGACATATGCTCATAGCCTAGTGGACTCAAAGAATTAAGTCATCATGGACTTGAAAAGCCTTAACCCTAAGCCCTATAAGGTTCCTCTTATAATTTGGTGGATTAAGATCTTAATCAAGCTCCATTTTTCAATTTAATTCCAAGCTAGTTTAAATGTCAACTATAATCCAGGAAAAACTATACAAGTATTTACAAAGATGCTATTTACAAATATTTACACATGTGCAAAATTTTTGAAAAATGTTTTGAAACCATGGATGTATGCATGAATGCAAGTTTTGCAAAATATTTACATAAATTTACACGGGGTTTTTGCAAACTTTTGATTTTCAAAACATTTTGGAAAAAATTTGTACTACATACATAATTTTGATATGCACATATTTACACACTACTTACACAAAAAGTTTTTACAAACATTTTTACAAAAATAATTTGTACAATAGCTACGTATGTGCAATAAAAGAATGTTGATTTACAAGGAAAATTTTTAATTTTTATGGATTTTTGGGTTCTTAGCCATTTTTATTTATTAACACACTCACACAAAGTACGAGTTATGGCTAAAGTATATATGAAATATATACACCCCCCTATACTTAGCTCGAACGATGTCCTCAGAGTGATCAAGAGCGATGAAGAAGACATAACTCGTGCTTAGTATAAGGAAGTGAAAAGGAATGGCTATATACAAAGACGAATCAAAGAATAGAATGAAGAGAACTTGGTGTTTCCCCATATACTTAGGATCAAGTAATCCTAAGTATAGCAAGCTGTACATAAAGGGAAATCCGAGTAAAGGATGTACAGGGTCTACCCCCTATACTTAGGAAGAAATATCCCTAATTATAGGGAGCAAAACAGGGGTAGAAAGAATCAAAAGAATACCCGAGAGTCCTACATCCCCCCTATATTAGGGTAAAGTACACCCTAAGTATAGCATAATCATAAGATGAGAAAAGGGATGTGGGACTAAAGAATAGAGTGATATGGACAACTGGATCTATACAAGTCGGAAGAACAGTGATAATCAGGCGTGAGATGCAATGGATGTGAGTCAAGAGACCACATCTCACGCAAAGTGAATAGGGGCAACATCAACGACCCGCGGCTCATGATCTAGATATGGCTTGAGCCCCTGGCCATTCACTCGAAAGGTAGCATCAGAAGACAACTCAGATATATCAATACTCCCATTGTCATGCACCTTTCTAACCAAATACGGTCCCTTCCATTTGCTCTGTAGCTTCCCTGGAAATAAACGAAGCCTAGCATCAAACAGCCATACTCTCTGTCTTGGCTCAAACTGCTTGTGGCTGATATGAGAATCATGCCATTCCTTTACTCTCTCCTTATAATGTAGGCTGTTTGAAAAGGCGGTATCACGAAGCTCCTCCAGGGCTGCTAACTCTGCCCTCCTCTGATCTCCTACACTATCTGGATCCAAAAGTATATAAGTGACTGCCCAAAGTGACCTACTCAACAGGTAAATGGCACGGCTTGCCATAAACGAGGCGAAAGGGAGCTGTACCCAAAGGAGTCTTGAAAGACGTCCGATATGCCCACAAGACCGATTCCAAAAGCTGTGACCAATCCTTTCGGTCAGGGTGGACGACTTTCTGCAAGATAGTCTTGATCTCTCTGTTCGACACTTCAGCGAGACCATTCGTCTGAGGGTGGTAAGGAGTGGCAACTCGATGGTCTATGCTGAACTCGCTAGCAAGAGCCTTTACCTTGCCGTTGACGAAATGAGACCCCCCGTCAGATATCAACACTCGAGGTACCCCGAACCGTGAAATGATATGCTTCCTCAAAAATCTGCAAACAGTCCTAGCATCTGCGGTTCGGGCGGAGATGGCCTCAACCCAACGACTCACATAATCCACGACCAACAGAATGTACTCAAATCCCTGACTCTTAGGGAATGGACCCATGAAATCGATGCCCCATGCGTCAAAAACCTCACAGAAGTGTATGGGCTGCATGGGCATCATATCATGCTGCCCACAAGTGCCCATCCTCTGACACTCCGTACATCTCTTCACGAACTCATCAGAGTCCTTGAAGAGAGTAGGCCACCATAGGCCAGATTGGAGCACTTTCTATGCCGTTCTCCTCCCTGAGTGATGTCCTCCTGCCTCAATCTTGTGGCAGTAAGTAAGGATGCTGTGGTGCTCCTCCTGAGGAATGCACCGACGCCAGATACTATCCCCTCCCTCATGGTAAAGGACGGGATCCTCCCAATGGTAAAACTTAGCCTTCACGAGGAAGGTCTTAAGTCTCTGTCTGGGCCAATCTTGTGGAACTTTCTTGGAGACAAGATAGTTCACAATATCGGCATACCATGGGAGCGAGGCGATAGCAAGGATCGCCTCATCTGGGAAGGTCTCACAAATAGGGTCAATCTGCTCAGAATCCTCAAGATACTCCAATCGGGAGAGATGATCCACCACCACATTCTTGACTCCAGGCTTATCCTTAATCTCTATGTCAAACTCCTGGAGTAGAAGGATCCATCTGGTCAATCTGGCTTTGGCATCCTTCTTTGCCATGAGGTACTTGATGGCGGTATGATCATTGTATATGGTCACTCTAGATCCGATAATGTAAGATCTGAACTTATCTAGGGAAAAAACTACGGCTAGCATCTCCTTCTCAGTGACTGTGTAGTTTCGCTGCGCGGCATCCAATGTATGGCTAGCGTAGTAAATAGCGAATGGGACTCCATCCCTCCTCTGTCCCAGCACAGCCCCCACGGTAAAATCGGAGGCGTCCGTCATGATCTCGAATGGGAGAGACCAATCTGGTGGTTGGAGAACAGGAGCCTCTATGACACAGCTCTTGAGAGTCTCAAACGACTATAGACAGTTATCATCTACAAGGAACTCGGTGTCTTTCGTCAGCTGATCAGTCAACGGTCGGGCAATCCTGCTGAAATCATGAATGAAGCGTCGGTAGAAACCGACGTGCCCCCAGAAAAGACCGTAACTGCCGCAAGTTGGACGGTGGATCGAGTTTTCTAATGACATCCACCTTGGCCGGATCAACCTCCATGCCCCTGCTGGAGATGATATGGCCAAGTACCGTCCCTTGAGTCACCATGAAGTGACTCTTCTCCCAAGATAATACCATGCGAACCTCTATGAATCGCTGAAGGACTCGGTCTATGTAGTCAAAACAAGAATCAAATCCGTCGCCATAGACCTAGAAATCATCCATGAAGACCTCCAAGCACTCCCCCACCATGTCCGAAAAGATAGACATCATGCATCTCTGAAATATCGCAGGGGCATTGCATAGCCCAAATGGCATGCGCTGAAGGCATATGTGCCGAAGGGATAGGTGAAGGTGGTCTTGTCCTGGTCCTCGGGCGCGATGGCCACCTGATTGTAGCCGGAGTACCCATCCAAAAAGCAGTAGTGGCTCTTCCCTGCCAATCTCTCAATGATCTGATCTATAAAGGGCAGGGGGAAATGATCCTTCTTGGTGGCCTGATTGAGTCGTCTGTAATCCACACAGACCCGCCAAGAAGTGGGTACCCGGGTAGCGATCTCCTCTCCGGACTCCGTGACAACAGTAGTGATGCCCGTCTTCTTGAGCACCACATGCAACGGACTGACCCACTTGAAGTCGGAGATGGGGTAGATAAAATCGACACTCCACCACTTCGAGATCTCCTTCATGACAACCTCTGTCAGATTCAGGTTCAGCCGCTGCTGGAACTCGCACGACGACTTTGCCTCATCTTCGAGATAGATGTGGTGAGAGCACAGAGCCGGATTGATCCCCTGGAGATCTGCTACGCTCCATCCTATCGCTTTGCGGTTCTTTTCAAGGACCCCCATCAAACATGATTCTTGCTCTCCAGTCAAATCAGCGGAGATAATGACTGGGTACATCTCATGCTCACCCGCAAGGAACCTATGCTTCAGCGACACAGGTAGTGGCTTCAGCTCAGGACAAGTAGGTGCTGGCAAATCTGGCTTCTGAAGAATCCGAGTGTATGCGGCCAAATCTGCACGGGAGAAAGAGAACTCTCGCTCACAAACTGGATCTGGAGAAGGCTGCTCTGCTGGACTGTCTCTGCTCTGCATGGCATCTACCTCCTCCCTAGCTGCAGGCTCAGAGGAAGTCAGACATGGGATAAGATAATCAAACTCTGTCCAATTAACATCTGACTCCGAGGGATCTGTATCATACTCACAAAAACCGGTCTCGCGGTCAAGAATCGGCTCTGCTGACTGTGAAGTATCCTCGACCAGGAATGCACTCTCCAAGATCTCCTCTGTTGGCGTCTCTGTATCAGCGAACTCTGAAGGTGAGAGGATGGCCTGTGTGACTGGATCTGCCCAAACTGCCTCATCATCTGTGATCACAAAATCGCAGTCCTGGTGGATGTCTCGCCCTGACTCTGTCATCTGGTCTGAATATGTGCTCAGCTCTGAGCATGCTGAATCTCTGACTCTGATGTCCTCGACCGTCTCTATTTGTACACTCTTGCCCTCGACGCGAAAGTATACCTTCTCGCTATCATGATCGGTCACTGCCTTGGCTGTGGCCAAGAACGGGCGACCTAGAATGATGGGGGTATCGGTCACAGACTCAGGGATCTCCATGTCCAACACAACGAAGTCCACGAGGAATTGCAGACCCTGAATCGTGATGACAACGTCCTTCAGCAACCCCTTCGGCCTCTTGACAGATCGATCATCAAACTGAAGGACTGTCCTGCTCTATCGTAGAGTTCCC
Source organism: Ottelia alismoides (assembly GCA_037367405.1). Lineage (NCBI taxonomy): Eukaryota > Viridiplantae > Streptophyta > Magnoliopsida > Alismatales > Hydrocharitaceae > Ottelia > Ottelia alismoides. The sequence goes on from JAZKJV010000021.1 coordinate 73,759, forward strand.
AACTCGAAGCGGTCGAAAAGGACTGCCGGAAGTAGGTTGATCGAAGAACCGCTGTCTAATAGAGTGCAGTCGAACCTCTGCTCACGGATATGGCATCTAACATACGGGGCTCCTGAATCTGGCCTCTTGGCCGACAGACAGTTCTGAATCGCGAAACAAGTGGCCAGGTAAGCACATGGATCTCTGACTGGTGGTTCCTCCTCTTCCTCCTAATTGTGGTCTTGTCTCTCAGTGATCTCTGGAGTAGAGGGATGTGCTCCAAGGCCTTCTGAAGAGTCAACTGAATGTGAAATCTATCGATCATCTGCTGGCTGAACTCTTCCTGCTGCTTCTTTTTGGGATTTTCTATTTTCTTCCCCTTTCCCATGTGGAGTGCTCTAGGGAAGGGGATCACAGGGTCCTTCTCAGATGAAGGACTAGGAGAGGGTCTAGGCCGCTCAAGCATGGCATAATCCACACATACATCATGCACCACAGGTGGATCACAAGAAAATAAACCCTTTCCTTTATTGCCAGATAAGTCCTGAGATACATGAACAAATGGAAAGACTGCAGGACTAGCAGAAGTAGAAACGGTGGCATCAGCACCACCCTCGGCAGGTCGACTCGCGGCATCAGAACCGCGCTCTGGCTCGGCAACTATGGTGGCGTCAGTACCACCTCCTCCATCTGGTGAAGCGACAGCATCAGTACCGTCGGTGGAATCAGCATCCATGGTGGCATCAGTACCACCGTCATCATCTCTCGCGGCATCAGTACCGCGCTCCTCCTCGCCTGACGCTCTGGAAATGGCCTGGGGGTGTCGCTCAGATGAGGCGCCGCCTGTTGGCATCCTACCGCTCCTAAGTGTGACAAAGTCAGTATCAAAAAGATTGGCAGACATATCACCAAAAGCATCACTAGGAGTGGCATACTCTGTGAAATCTACCTGCTCAGACTTCCTCTTGAGGTTGTTCGGGTTAGGCTCGATCTGGGCAGGTATGGCAGCCTTCCCTCTCACAATCTCCTGCATCTCCTGGCGGAACTCGTCCATCTCCCGTCTAAAGTAGCCTGCTGATCGGTCAGGAGGCGGGCTATGTCGTCTAAGGCGGGGTTCTCATAGGATGGCCCATGAGAACCTGACGGGTGGCCTCGCTGGTAGTGAGGCTGCTGCTATGGCTGGTGCTGCGGGTGAGAGGGGTACTGCTGTGGATGAAACTGCTACTGAGGCTGATCACGCCACCAAGAATGTCCCTGCTGATAAGGACGAGGACCATACTGGGACGACTGCTACTGCTGCTGTTGGTACACTGGGGTCTGCTGCTGCTGATCTTGCTGATGGCTGTACTGGCCACCCTGACTTGAAGGCTGCTGCTAGGAACTGGCACCTCCGGCCGACCAACGATATCCGGGATGGTCTTGTCGGATACCGGGCTAGGGTCGGTCGTGCCAAATCCCTATGACGTCCATCAACGGCTCAGGCTCGTAAGAGAGTGGCGGGAGTACTGTCAGAGGCTGATCCGGCTGGTAAACCACCATCTGAGTGTCTGGGGATGGTGGTGATTGGTAGGGCTGCTAATTGAATTGAATCATTCGGATTTGATTATGATTCGTTCGATAATAATTCGAAAATAATTCGATTCGAAGTGAGCTGAATTGAATATGAATTCCAATTATGGATTCGATTCCCAAACGAATTGAATTTGAATTAGCTTGAATTCGTTCGAAAAATATTCGATTCGATTCGATATATTTATATATATATATATTATATTTATATACATATATGCATACATTCATGCGAACATATAACACTGCCTTTATTTACCAATAAACTTACACTCTTCTATATAAATATGAGTACCTTATGGTGGATTTTGCAAAATTCTCATAAAAATATTAAAAAAGTACAATTCCCTCAAATGTGTAACCTCCATTCATGCTTTTGGCCCACTCACCCTTCCCATTCGATCATTTCTCACGCACAGGTTGACCCTTTCTCATTTCCCACACTGCGCATAGGCGCACCCCTTCCCATTTCTCACAGGCGCACAAACCCTTCCCCTTCGTACTCCTCTCCTCTCTCCCACACGACGCATAAAAAAACCCTAGCCCCCAACGGCGCCGTTCTCCGCCAACATCTACGCCCCCTCCATCCAACTCAACCTGTCCTCTTCTTTGCAATCTCGGACTCGACTCGTCTCAAAGCTTCGCCGCCTTCTCGTATTGACGGCCTCATCTTCTTTGCAAATAAGGTCAATCTCCAATGCTTCGATTCTAGTACCACCAGAGATTCTGATTGATCGTCCTTGTGTTGGGTTTTCATGGAATTGTTATTTCGGGTTTTTGTGTCGCCTCAAGGGGATCTTATCGTCTTGCTGCGTTTTTCGGCGTGGGGGTTTTTTTATGCTGATTATGTCCTGTTGAAAAATTCGGCTTCCTGTTGAAAAATTCGGCTTACATGTTACAATTATGTGCTTTGTTCCATGTCTATTGCATGTCCCATTCCATATTATTTGCAAATGATATATCATAAGAAGCTTTGTGGCTCTGAGTGTTAGAATGATTTTGTAGAAAAGTAGCCCTGTGGCTTTGCATTAGGAAACAATGTCAGTGGAGAGACAATATATAGGTTTAACAAATCTACTTCAGAGCAGCTTCAGATTCTTGACTGAAAATAAGAGTTCACATAGTACACATGTTTACTTGTTGTGGTGATCCACTGGTATCTGCGTGTACCCGTTACCCACCGGTGATCCCCGGAATTACGATTTTGATTTTAGCCCTGTATGAACGATATGGGATCGTGGGTTCAGGTTCATGATTTGAATGCTTATCGTTGCAGGTGAATATTGCGGGGAGAAGAGAACGACAAGAGGACTGATGTGGGGTAAATGCTACTGATTGTAGATGACGTTTGTTGCAAATAAAAAAGACTTTTGGTTGATTAAATGTGTTTTTATTTTTCTAGAATGTATGTGCATTAGAAATTAATTTATTACAATGAGAGATTATCATCATGCAATTGTTAATGAAGTACGACTTACGTAATACTTTTTTATAAGTATTTGTATCGATTGACTGATAAAATTCAATTTCTTTAGATATCATGGAGGTATATAATGAGGGAAAAGATGGAGATGATTCCTCTGAAAAATGACATGGATCACAATTCTCCAATCATGCTTTTGAACAGGTATATTAAAATCTTATCTTTTCTTAATTACTATAAAAATTAAGTTTAATTGTTGATGTGAAAGTTTAAATTTAGTTACGATCATGTGTTTATTTTTTTCTTTAGATCACCAATCCAAACATGCCATCTTCACTAAATAGTGTCCATGAAAGAGTGAATGGAGATGATTTTGACGGGGGAAAAATGTAGGAGAAGAGAAGAAGTAGAAAAAGTGCATGATGAAGTAATTACTAAAGTTGATAGAAAGAAAAGATCATCTGTTTATCAATCATTTATTAAAGAGAATGTGAAGGTTGGTGGAGTGTTAGTTGAAAGGTGGAAATGCATGGATTGTAAAAAACATTCAAAATAATGAATTGTGGAACTACTTCGCATTTGAAAAATCATAGAGAGAGGTATTGTATCATGCGAGATTCTGGAGATAAGAAACAAAGAACATTGTCTTTTGGTCCTTCGTCATCCGAGTCTGATCATTTGAATGAACTTGCATTATCATTTTCAAAGTTTGATCAGATGAGAGCGAGAGAATTGATCGCTAAATGGGTCGTCGTTCATGAGCATGCTTTTAGTATTGTGTAAGAATTCTGGCTTAATGCAATACTAAAATATTTGAATCCCAATTTTAAACAAGTTTCCAGAGCAACGATAACAAATGATTGCTTGAAGATTTTCTCCATTGAAAAGGAAAAATTGAAAGGAGTTTTTCTACATGTAGACATGATTGGTCTTACTACAGATACTTGGACATCCAATCAAACAGTAGGGTACATGTGTTTGACTTCCCACTATGTTGATGCAAATTGGACGTTACAAAAACATATCCTTAATTTTTCAGAGTTAGAACCACCGCATACAAAGTGTTGTTATTGCAGATGCTATTCTGAATTATCTTGTTGAATGGGGGATTGATAGTAAAATTATGAGTATTACACTACATAATGCCAGCACTAATGACGTGGTTGTGAGAACACTGAAAGATACATTTTTCGGAAGGGGTTGTTTGTTATTTAAGGGAAAACTCTTTCATGTCAGATGTTGTGCGCACATATTGAATCTTATGGTGCAAGACGGTCTTCATACATTGGAAAATACGATCTCTAATATTAGAGAAAGTGTAAAGTACATAAAAAAAGTAGTGCACGTTTAAAGAAATTTGGTGAAATTGCAAAGCAACTGAATCACTCTACTTCAAGGGGCCTCTCCATGGATGTTCCTACTCGTTGGAATTCCACCTTCTTCATGCTTGAATCTGCATTGTGTTATAAAGTCGTTTTTCAAAATTATGCAAGAAGAGATGATGGTTACAAGTGGTTGCCATCACAAGAAGAGTGGGAGAAAGCTGAAAAATCCGTCCACTCTTGAAGCAAGTTTTTGAAGCGACACAGGTATTTTCTGGTACGAAGTTTCCAACGACAAATTTATTTCTTCCAAAAATTGGGAAAGTAGCAGAAATTTTGAAAGATAACTCATTTTCAAGTGATGATTTCATTAAGGAAATGGCCATTGCAATGAAACTGAAGTTCGATAAATATTGGAAGGATTGCAACCTTTTGATGTCTATTGCATGTCTCATTGATCCAAGATATAAACTGAAGTCCATTGAATTTATTTTTGATAAGGTTTATACCTTTATTGAGTCTCAAGAGCAGCAGATGAAAATGAAAAAAGAATTATCGAGCATCTATTCTTTTTACTTGCAAAGAGTTGGCAAACAAAATGATGGAAGTAAAAACTTTGGAGAAAATATTGAGTTTTTGAATGCATACTCCAATGAAAAGACAAGCGAAGCAGAACTAGATGATTATTTAGATAATGTTGAAAACGAGCCTCCAGAAAAGTCTGACTTGGAGAGATACTTGGAAGAGCCAACATTGAGATCAAGAAAAGGAGATCCCTCTTTTGATGTCCTAGATTGGTGGAAAACCAATGCTTTGACATTTCTTGTACTCTCTATTATGGCGCGTGATATATTGTCAATTCCTATCAGCTCTGTTGCTTCAGAGTCCTCTTTCAGCACTGGAGGTAGAGTTCTCACTGATTATAGAAGTTCTTTATCTTCTAAAACCGTTGAGGCTCTTGTATGTACTTATGATTGGATACGAGCCACTCAAGACATTGCTCAATCTCCAAATGTAAGAATACCCAGTATGAATTTACTTCGAGCTTATCATAGTTAAATACGAAGCTAACTTTTTTATATAAATTGCAGTATGTTGTTTGCCAAGATGAAAGCTTGAAGGTTAATATTCCAGAATAGATTCAAACTTCTTATGAAGGTTAGTAATCACTATCAGCTCAAATATACAACAAGTCAAACTCTATTAATTTAGTTTTTATTCTAATAAACTTTCTTTATGTGAAGGATGTGGAAGTGATGGTGGTCTCTCTACAGTTCAGTCGACATTAATGACATGAATCAAGAATGCATTATAGGACTACTTTCTTCCCTTTTTCAGGATGAATGTGTTCTAAAATTTATCAAATAGAACATCATGCGTTTAGTAATATGCAACACTTTTAATTGAAGTTTGACTATATCATTCCAACTTAGTTTTTTTATATATCTCGTGCTACACTATTGGTTGCCATTATTATTTTAAACCTGATTTTTTTTGCATTTTTGTTTACGAGACTCGTCTTTTCGTGCAACATCAAGCAATCAAAGGTAATCACAATTTTCACAATATGTTCATTTTTACATCAATTATATCCAATCTCTCTCCGCTCTTATATTTCTGCTTCATATATTTAATTCATTACAGGTAATAAGAGAAAATTAGGATGTCAACAAACTTATAAGCACCGCAACAAGTAGGTAATTTTATGCATTTCATATTATATCTTGAATACTGACCTTTTCTTAAAGTTTTTAACTTATCCTGCTATTTTAACTATTAATGCATACTTATACTCGTTAATTAACATTCTTGTTACTCTGAATGTATATAACTTGTAAGGTAGACCTCTTCTCAACATCATACCCTCTTTTTTCCAAAAAAATATTATCAATTAAAATTTCAAATTCGATATAAAATGAATCGAATTTGAATATTCGAAACTCATAATGAATTGAATTTGAATTCAAGTTAATGAATTCGGTTAAAATTCTATTCGAGTTCGGATTCGAAAAAATTATAATGAATTGAATCTGAATCCATATGGATTCGAGTGTATTCGATTCGATTAGCACCCCTAGTGACTGGTAGTAAGGTTGTGGCTGCTGGTACGGCTCCGCCTGTACAAGGTGGACCTGTCTAGGCTGACTGGAGCTGGAGCACTGGGATGAGCTGCCACTGCCACTCGGATCTCCTCGAGACTGAAGACGGGGAAAAGAAGCCTTCTATGCCTCCTGGAGACACATGATCTGTGTCTTTAGGTCACTCAGTGTCTGTGCCATCTGATCCATCTGCGATATGCTCTGGTACTGCTTCTTCTCTATAATCTCTATCCGGTCCAGCTTCTCGCTGATGATGCCCATGTCGGCGGATGTGGACTCGGCCTGTGCGGATGCCGCTGACGAAGTAGAAGGACCGGCGTCGATCCGTGCTATCCTCTGGTACTGCACGGTCTGTGGCTGGGGGCGTCCCTGAGTGTAGAGTCTGGTCTGGGACATCACTGTATAGTTCTCGGCCATCTCCTCATAGATGGCACAGATCTGATCATGATCCTTGGCGAAGTAGGACCCGCCACAAGAAGCATTCATCAGGCCCTGCAGCTCTGGTGTCAACCCGCAGAAAAAACTCTGAACTAAGTTCGACTTCGAAATGTCATGGTGCGTGCATTTATCTGTAAGCTCTCTAAACCTCTCCCATGCCTCATGAAGCTGCTCGTTAGGGAGCATGGAGAAGTTGCTAATTAGGGCTCTCGCTGCATTCGTCCGTCCGAGTGGATAGTACTTGTTTAAGTACTCGGTGCGGAGCTGCTCCCAGGTGTACACAAACCTCCCTAAGTGCTTCAGCTAGTTGGCTGCTCTGTCTGCCAGGGAGAAAGGAAAAGCAATCATCTTGATGGTATCCTCGTCCACCTGACGGTCGTGGACGATGCTGTAGATCATCTCGAACTCCTAGAGATAAAGATGGGGCTCCTCAGTGGCGAGCCCATGGAACCGGGGTAGAAGCTGAAGAGTGTTCGGGGGGAACTTGAAGTCCCCCACGATACCTGGTAGAACAACCCAACGATGCGTCAAAGTCGATCTGGGGTTGTGCAACTTCCGCATCGGTCTCGGCGGATCTGCTGCTGCTGCTGCGGCTGCTGCCGCATCACCAGGTATCCTCGGTCCATCGTCTGGGCCACGCTGCTCGCGGTCGGCTCTCATCTGCTCCATCTATGTCCTCATCTCAATCATGAATTTACCCTGATCCCTCAACTGCTGTTGAACTATCTCAAGGGAGGCGATCAGGGTGCTGTTGATAGCACCCTGGTCCAGGATAAATGTCTGCTCTCCTCGGGGGCCTCCGGTACGGTCATCACTGCTGCCGGCCATGGTCTCTACAAAGGCAAAAGACCTAAACTCAGGTGCCGATAAATCATCTGTCCATTGTCTCTCCTCTAGCACGGATAACTCAGGACTGGTAGAAGGGTGGTCGAGGAGGAACATGGTGGAGTCGAACACGGGTTCGGAGAGCGGGTCTCGGCTCTTGCGAACCAACCTAGATGAATGGGCGGGAGTGCGGTCAAGCGGTGCAGCCAGAGTCTGCCTAAGGGACCTCCTGCCCATCATCGTGATCTGGCAAGTCGGGCGGATGGGATATGGTAACAACTATGATAAGCAAGCAAAACCCCGGATTCACCTACTCAACGCGAGCTGAAGACCGTAAGAGTTTGGTTAATTATCTTGTCAGTTTTTATTATGTGATCAAGTCAAAATAGCAGAGTGGTTACGTGACTTGTTGGGAATCCAATCCGTCGAACAGACTGTCCCGTATAAAAGGCCGGTAGTCTGATCGAGGCTCGGATATGGCTCTATCCTAGTGTGCGGATCACTCTCTCGCACATGCAAACCAGACAATGAGGGGGTTGCTCTCCCCAAGACAAATTTTTATGGCGAGTGTCTTTTAGGGTCAAGTTGAGTTAGCAGTCCCAATTTTATGGTTTTAATTTTTTTAGGTATTTTTCAATATCAAACAATGTCTAACGAATTTTTCGGTTCTCTTGATTATTTTAAGTCCAAAACAGGGGGAGAAGACGAAAAAGCCGATACGTGAGAATCAATGATGTATGCAGAGTAAGAAATACGTACATGACCCCAACAGTCTACATGCAGGGTGATCCGCGCATAAAATAAATGACAGAATATAAACTACCTATATGATGCACACGGAAAATCGGTCCTAAACAAAGCAGTTCTACTCGTGAAGAACAATAGTCGAATACTCGAGCCTAGGTCCGGAGTCCTATCTTGGGAGCACTCGGTGTTCGCTACAACGGATCCTGCACGCGTTGTATGTGACTCCTCAATGCATGTGGACCAGAGCTCTAATAAATGGCTTTTTCTTGTGAATTAGTTAATTAGGTCAAATTATCGATCTATAGGCACATGCAGATAATTAGGGTTTGGCCTTAATTAATTACGTCACAGTCAAAGAAAACTCCTAGGCTAAGGTTGAAAATCCACGTAAATCAGACAAGTAGTAAATAAACCGTCGAAAAACCACGTAAAAATCGTGAAAAACCGGTGGAGTCCCCCGAGCACACCGGTGCTCGGCGAAACAGACCCCGATTGTCTAAGTGTCTTAGTCTGTCCCTTTATTATTACAAATTAATAAATGGGCTGAAAATAAAACTAAGCTAATCTAACTACTCTCGCGGCTATTCCGCGGCTCCCGCACTCCTGCTCGGTTCCTCGCGTCCTCCTGCAGCTCTATGCAGAAAAGAGCCGCCTCCGACTCTCGCAGTTGTGTCGGCTTCCAAAGAAGTCGCTTCGATCCTTGGGCCCTTGCAAGAAAACAAACAAAGTGTCAAACCAGATTACGATATATAAATAAGTCAGATAAAATCTATACAAAAATATCTACAGAAAGCCGTGAAAAAGAAAAACCGCGAAAAAAATCGAAAGCGATTACTAAGCCAGGCTCCCCGGCAACGACGCCATTCTGATGAGCCGCGAAATCAACCAATAAATCTGGGATAAATTAATCACACTCGGGTCGTTGCGACCCGGATCGAGAGATAAATCAGCTCAATAAGAAAAAGAGAAACAAACAACCAATCAAGCAGATAAAACAAGAAAATAAAAAATAGTGGCCCTGGTTATGAGATTAGCCTGGTGTAGCACCCAGGGTCGGACTCAGGGAGCATGAATTGGCCTTGCGGCCTACGAAGTAGTCAACTCACAAATAAGGGAAGAAAATGTGTTTTTGGTGGTTTTGAAATATTTTTTCTATTTTTTCTAGATTATTAATAATGAAGGACAATAATGAAAAGGTGAAAACAATCACATTCAACAAATTTTTTAAACACTCTAAAAAGCTCCAAAAATTCAAACAAAAATATTTTTATGGTCTTCCTATTTGTTACTATTTTTGGTCAATTTTTGAAATTTTTATAATTTTTATGGAATTTTCTAAAAAAAAGAAAGTAGAAACACAAGCAAACTGTCCAGTTAGGCTTTAAAGACCAAATATCAAATGGTCCTGGACTAGCATGGAGGTAATTTTTATGAAAAATATAAACAACAAAGAAAATTCAGAAGAAGAGTTTATTATTTTTGGAGTTTTCTACAATTTTTTAGAATTTTTATGAGTTTATAGTGGTTTTTCAAGTTTTAGGGTTTTTATATAACCAAAAATCACGAAAATTGCACAGACAATCAAACACATACAAACTAACAACTCTTAATTTTTTTTAGAATTTTTAAAAGAGTTTTTATAATTTTTTATGATTTTCTAATCTGGACAGAAGGAAAAATGGTGATTTTTGAATTATTAAAAATAGAAAAATGCCTCAAAAATGTACCCAAAAATTAGGGAACATTTTACACTCTAGCAGGAGCCGTATCCAATTTTCACGCAATTTGGGTTAAGTTTGATATTTTATTAAAATCAAACAACGATTCACAGTGCACAGGGACCAAAATGTAAGAAAAATATGTTTCAGGGTCTTAAACGTAATAAATCTATAAAGCCAGGGGTCCCTTGTGCAAAAATTCCAAGTCCCCACGCGCGCTGCACGTGGTCTGGGGACAGAGGGACCTAAATGTAATAAACTTACTTGCAGGGGCTTATTAGCAACACGTGCTAAAAGCCTAGGGAAGAAGTTGCAAAATGCCCAAAGAATTCAACACATGTCGAGTAAAATTGTTCACAGGGGTATAGATGCAAATATAAAAAAGTATATTTCATTCAATAACACATCAAAACATCAACCCAGATAATGCAATTTCACCAAAAATCACGTGACGAAGCACATGTCTCACATACACAGGGATGAAAATGCAAATACGAGAAAGATTCAGGCCCTAAGTGCAAAATATCCAGAATAATAAGAACTAATTAAATATTTACAGGAGTAAACAGTAAATGCAAACAGGAGGGGGCCTAAGTATAAATTACCCCACTTATTATCCGAGGGCTGGAGGCACGCCACGTGTAAGATCGGACGGCTGAGGGGCGCTGCGCCTCTTCGAAGAACTCTGCCTCGGATCTGACGGCTGAGGGCCTGCCACGTGGAGGATCTGACGGTGGTGAATATAGGGGCGCCTCTTCGTATATACGTGCGGTCCAGATCAGAACCAAGATGGATCAAACGGTGTCGGCTGCTCCTCAAATAGACGGCTCTGATCAGATCTGGAGCGGGAGGTAGATCGTACGGCTACTGGAGGGTCTCCAAGAACTGCTCGCCGGCGAGTTTCGCATGCCCAATGCTCGCGGTGGAGACCTCCTCTGGAGCCACGGGAAGGTGGAATGAGATCGCCAAGGTGCTCCGCAACTGAAGGATGCCTCCGATGAAGCCTACGACCATGGGAGTGGTCCAGCGACGGCAGAGGACTGGACTGCTGTACCTGAACGCTCAGGCCCTCAGATGGGCCTCTCGTGACCTGCAAAACGCTTAAAGCAACTCCTAGGTCGAGGGCAAAGTGCCTCGACCCAGTTAGAGGGGAAATGGGCGGCTGGTGTGTCGGGATGGTCGACCTCCGGCGAAGCGACGGCGGTGGAGGTCGAAGTTCCTGCTCCGGAGAGAGACAGGGGGTGTGAGTGGGTGTAGAATGTGAGGAGAGGTCTCGTGGTTGTGATGGACGAGTTCGATGATCAATAGGATGACGGAGATGGTGGGAATCGACCAGCGACGGAGAACTGATGAATTGGGCGTAATCGAAAACTAAGGGAAACCAGAAGGATTCGGGTCTTCCTGGTGATCGGAATCGACTGTGGATGAGCTGAGGAAGCTCTGGGTCGTCGCCTCGAGGGTCGTCGGAGGCCCGAGGCTGGGGCGCTGCTCATGGCAGCGCACGACGACAAGGAGGTCGTCGGATCAGTGGTAGAGGGGTCCTCCTCCTCTCTGCAACACACCAATTGCTAGTTGTCACTCTAGGGAATCGGGTGGAGGTCCTGGGTGGAAGAAGCAACACCAAATATGGCGTAAAATGTGCGGCGGAGCTCAACCTATATAGTTGCCCATGTCCGAGAAGATGGGGTCGGGTAGGGTTCCGTGAAGCACAGATCCCTAAGCAGATGCATCGACGTGGATCTCGGATGTATCAGGGAGGATTAAGACATGGGGTTTAGGGTAAATGGAGCTCGGATCAGGGCGCTAAAATTAGGAGAAAAGCGGGTCGGGCGCAGATCCGGAGCAAATGTGGTCCAGGGGGAGAGTTGACCGGGGGTCAACAATCGCCCGTGGACTAATGGGAATTCATGATTTATTCAATATTTGATAATTCAATAAAAAATAATAAATGGCCGAATTTCAAAAAAGTTAAAACATGAAAAATGTTTCTTTATTTTTATATTATTTTTTATGATTTTTATTTATTTTTTTGAAATATAATTTAGGTATTTACAAAATATTATTATTATATACATGTATATACCTATGTATTTTTTATTTTTGATTTTTAATTATTTAATTTTATATAATTATTCCCATTTTATATTTTATTTATTTATAGAATAAAATGTGGAATAATAGGGTATTTTTATTTTATTTTTATTAATTATTTACAAGGGTGAAATAAATAGCTTTATTTATGTACATACATGGTATATATACAAGGTGGACTTTGATTTTAAATTTATTTCTTTTTCTTTATTTTCATTTTTCTAATTTTTATTTTATTTATTTACACCATAAAATGTTGAATACATACATATTTTTATTGAATTTTAATTATTTAATTACAAGGAGAAATAAATAGATATGTGGTTTTATGTACATGTGGTCTATATACAATGATGAAGTGAATTTTATTTCTATCTTTGTTTTCCCATTTTTATTTTGATTTTATATTTAAAAATTTATACAAATGAATAGTCACACAATTATATTTTTATTTAGAGGAAAATATTTTGTATTTATAAACATAGTTATATGTACACATATATGAGCTTCCTTATCTCTCTCTACTTGGATTTTTATGCGGTCAGGCCCATGCTGAACCCTCCCTTGGGATTAGGTCGCTCAATATTTATTCTAAATATCTCCCTCTTTTTCTTTTATTTCTTTATTCTTTTATTTATGCACAAAAACATGCTAATTATTGTATTTTACACAATGCATGCTAGATGATAATTTTTGCTATTTACAAGAATGTACATGTGTTTTGCATAGGTTTTGTTGCTAAAAATAAAAGAATAAAGAGTGATGAATGGGTATTCATCAGTGACTTGGCACTGTGAGTCATTGAAGTAGGCCAGAATTTTGATGATGCTTGACTACGGAGAGCAACAACAACAACATGGGGAGGGGGGAAAGATAATCAGTGGCACTCGGAAAGGGAGGGTGAGGGGATCAGTACTTCAGAGATGCAGGGGGAGGAGGGCGAGTGTTAGGGAGATCGAACGACACGGAGGAAGGTGTGGTGTTGGATATGGCCGATGGAGGTGGAGGGGATGTTAAGGAGGAAGGTAAGGGAGGAAGATGGATGATATCTTTTGTAAATTTGCTAAATAAAGATGGTAATATGCATCTCTTTTTAATGAAATACGATTAAATTTAACAGGTAAATGGCTAGGAGTTAACCACTGAGTCTGTGGGGTAAGGGTTTAGCAAGTTTACATGGTTAAGAGAGTAATAGCGATATTCATAAAGTCAGGAAGGTAATTTACAATGATTCTATTGTTCATGGAAGGTAAAAAATCCTAAATTAAATTATCTCAACAAAATTATCTGATATTTAAAGATCAATTTTGAATCACATAAAATGGTGAACAAAACTAGATGAAATGCACAACATTTAACTTCATAAATATCTAGAAAATATCCATAGGGTATATTTTTGCAAATTTATGTTTTTCATGGATAGAGGACATTAAAAACTACCTAGAATGCATTTTTATTTTTTATGAATTAAGGTGCATGCATGATAAGTTGATAGAAACATAGGGATTTTTATGTAATTTTTCAATCAAACAAAATGCAAACTTAACAAAAGTTGATATTATGATAAAAATACATGAAACTTATTATAAATTTGTTGTAATGTTTGGTCAAAATATGAAGTTTATGAATTTTCTACCGGACAAAGTAACTTTTAGCACTTTAATTCTACTGAATGCTAAAGATAAGTTAAATTGCAATCCAAAATTTCTTGAAATAGATATTTCAATGTAGAATATAGAAGACTTCGATTTTTTGCACAATATTAAATGTGGTGTTAATCAGAAATTAAAACAAATTCACTCCATTTATTTTAGAATGAGATGCATGCAATTGGTTTTTTTGGAGGCATGCCAAAGGATGATAGGTTCTACAAAATACGCTTTTTGATAATTTTTTAATCAAGGGATGATTTACTATAAATTCATAAGCAAACTTGCGTAAACTATAATTATTTACACAATTCATTTTTAACAAATCAATCTCACATCATAAAAACTCAATATGTGCTTAGGCCTTAAACTTACTATTGTTGGACCCAAGCCCGTGTAAATGAGGAGGATTGTGTTAAGCATCCAATAGCCATTGTAAAATAGTCAGATATTTGATGAATCCGTGATTCATTAACTTTTCTGTCGCATTTTTGTCTTAAAACCCTTAACAAATACATGTAAATATTAATTAATTCTCATCTTTTAACAAATCCTCATTTGTTTCTTTTCCTTTGTTCTTTATTTAATTAATTATGTAAATAAATAAAGAACAAAGGAAAAGAACAAATGACATATTGGATATATGTATATATGTACAATATGACTTAAAATATAAATATAACTGAAAGGTATATTTATATAACCTAAACCCAGAGACTAAGTCATCATAGATTGGTCGACAAGCCAACGAGTAGGGGGAGATAAGGAAAAAATCCTAAAGATAAATTAAAGCCCACCTCTATATATATATATATATATATTCATCACTATTCATAAAATAAATACAAACTTCAAAGATTTTTAATTAACTCATATGTACATATTTTTCACCAAACTCTTTTCCTAATTATTTCTAAAATGTATATAAAAATATAAAAATAAATTTAAAATATTAACCTGTATAGATGCCAAGAAATCCAGTCTTTAAATTGTCAAATCTCAATTTCCAAACATCATAACTTCCTCACACTAACTCCAATTTCACTCTACTCACCTTTAAAGTTCATAAATAATATTCTCTAATTAATAAAGGTAGTTTCATCGAATTCAGAGTCCGTTTGCAAAAAAGTCGGTTTTGGGACCAAATGACAACGGGGTTTCTGGGCTATTTATTTTATAACACACATTATTTATAGTTTTCTTAATTTTATAATTTCTAAATATTTTCATGGATCTTGTAATTTAACCCTAAATTTATTT
Organism: Ottelia alismoides; assembly: GCA_037367405.1. Lineage (NCBI taxonomy): Eukaryota > Viridiplantae > Streptophyta > Magnoliopsida > Alismatales > Hydrocharitaceae > Ottelia > Ottelia alismoides. The sequence continues at coordinate 88,879 of JAZKJV010000021.1, forward strand.
CATAATTTTTGGAGCTTATTTATTATTTTAATAAAATCAAAAAACTTAAAATATAGGTAAAAATGAACTAGCTAACTTATATCCTTATTTATTAATATATGTTATATTAATTTATTAAAATCCATAAAAATTCACATAATCCTTATTTATTATTCTCATAATTAAGAACATATAAAAATAATTTTTAATCATTTATTTATTAAATGAAAATCTAAAACCTATTTATATATACATATTTATTAATATAATTTTATATTTCAAATAATATTTATTATTTATAAAAACTAATTATTCCATAAATTAGATCACTAATTTATTTACATTTATTGTATTTATACTTATTTAAAATAATATTATTTAATATTTAATAATGAATTTACAAGCAATTTCAATATCTGGGCCAACCAGGTGCTGACACTTGTCAACACCTGGATCGTCTTCTCCAAGAAACCGTTCAACAAGTCTGTTCTGATCAGCCGATTTTCACCCATTTATCCCGCGCGAACCATCACTCGTCCAGGCGATTTTAACCCTTGATTTGATCCTCCTAATAACCACCAAGCTCGCCAGCCCTTCGATCCTACTTGGAGCCCACGCCATTCCTCTATATAAAGCTCCAAAGGTCGTCGATTCACAACTAACTCTCCAACTACCTGAAGCTTCAGCTCCAGCAACTCGACCTCCACCTTTCCAAGCCTCGCTCCGCCCGATGTGGAGGTGACTGCTCTAGGAGACGCCGCGCGTGGAGGAGGGACGTCGGAGGAAGAGTTCCAAGGTGCTCCACAGCCCTTGAATCGCAGCTTCGAGCCGCGTGAAGCTCCGGTGTACCGCCCGTCGAGCCATCATCAGGAGGTCATACACCTCCAGTTCACAGGTAACTTCTTCCATCTTCATCATTTTCTTTCTCGATCATCACGCCTCAATTAGCGACACTAATCGCGTAATTAGGTAGCCTAATCATCCTACGTAAATGCCAAATCAAATCCATTTCTCATTTCATTTCAAATCAACTTCAAATCGCGACGCCATTTCATCGCCATTCTCACGCACCTCGCAATGATTCTGGAAACTAAACTTTTCATCACTTTTCGATCTTGCAAAACTTTAATCAATTGGTCGATTCCTTGAGAATCGAGCATACATATCTTGTATTTGCATATCCATCTTGAATCTGGAGTAGTTTCACATCGTTTGGAGCTTTCATCATCAAGAAAATCCACCTAAAAGAAGGGTCGTCAGACTGCAACAACCTTCAGTAGTAACGAACCCACCATCTTCATAGCCGGTTCACCGCCGCCTCGAGCCACTTCCGAGAGCCCCCTACCGCGAGCAAGCTCGAGAGTTAGATCCTCTAACTCTCTGGCCCCGTCGGAGAGCCAAAGCCTTCATCCGATCGCCGAGAAAAGTCGAAGAAGGAGAGCCCGTCATCAGTTGCATAACAAACTTCAAGAACACTTCAAGAGTCCCAGGTGTACAGGCTTGCGACACGTAGCAAGCCTAGGGAAGTCAGATCGCGCCATCAGCTTCTAATCTCATCCGTCGAAAGCGAAGATGTAGAAAAATTGCATCATAAATCCAGAAGGTTTCCATAACTTTATTCCCGCTTCAGAGGTTTTCAGAAATTGCATTTAGGTCCCTCCGAAGGGACCTAAATGTAAAAACTTTTATTTTTCTCACAAAACAGTCCCTGTAAAGGACCTAATTGCAATAATTTTTAGTAGTTTTCTTGCGCTTACACCCCTGGGTTATAGGGGATATTTGGACCTATTCTTGACCTTATTTTTCGTAGATTTTCTTGGGGTAGTTACACAACTACCCCCGCGAGGTTTTTAGTATTTTCCCGTGTCTTTTTCTCATGTTTTCTTCGTGTTTTGATTCGTCGCAAACCGACTTCATTTTGGTTTGTTTTCGTATGTAGTTCGACCCCGTTGCTCGGCTTTTTATCTACTATATTATATCACCTACATTTTTACACCTATATCACCTATTATACAATAAATAAATCTTTTGAAAAATATCCCTTTTGAAAATTAAATAAAAATTGAAAAGATTAAAAATCAAATAAAAAAGTAAAAATAAAAATTCAATAAAAAGTGCTTCTTTCCTTTGATCACTTTCAGAAGAGATAAAATAAAATCACGAAAATATTTCCTTAAAAAAATCAAATTCTTCTATTCTGCCTCCTTGAGTTTAACCCAGGCACACTTACCTGGATAAATTAATAGTGCAGGTTTTTTCTCTAAAAATCGAATTTGTTTGATCCGAGTTAAGATTTGTTTTCGCAGCTTTTTCTACACCGACATCTTTATTCTATAAAAAGCCGCGATCTGATTTTAGCCGCATCAAAATGGCGCCGTTACCGGGGAGGCATTAGAATATTTTGATCTTTTTCAAATTTTTGTGATTTTATTTTCTCTCTTCTTTTTGTTTGGTTTTTCATAGCTTCTCTTCGGTTTTTTGTACGGTTTTTCGTACGGCTTTTCTCGATTCTTCTCTCGATCGTTTTCGTACGGCTTTTTGTACAACTAATCAAAGTTTACAGGGCCTGTAGGATCAACTGGCTTCTTCGGAAGCCGAATCAGTTGAAAGTGCAGAGGTTGGTTCTTTCTCTACGAATCGGCTGCAGAGGGCAGACTTAGTTCGTATAATTCTGTAAAAGAGAGGGAAAGGGAGAGAAACTGTGAAAGATAATAAACAACCCCCCCATTTTTTTCGGGGTCTGATTTGCCGGATACTGTGTATTCAGGATATCAGAGCACCCACCGTGGTTTTCTCGCCTTATTGGTTTTTTGCGGCTTTTTCAATAGATGCATGCTTAGGTGTTTTTATTCTATCTGAATGCGCTTGCGTAGCTAGTTTTAGGACTTGCAACCTAGGTGCATGATTTTAGGATTCAGAAAATAAAAAAATTAGATATCTGTTTGAAAATACTCAAAAAAATTTATAAAACCACAAAATAAAATCGGGACTGCTAAACATATCGGAGTTAAAAACCGTAACGATTCATCTGATTTGGAAGAGTAATCCCCGCCATTTCTCAGAGTACGCGAGCGAGAGCTGACACCTAATCTAAAACCCGATCTCTTTCAACATACTACTTAGTTCATACATTTAATCATTGCTTTTCAGTGGGTATGCTCGGGTATCCGGAAACAGTCCGAGTTTACTTAGCAGAGTAGGGGATTTAGAGGACACCGCGTAAGGTTCCATCCTCAAGTAACGCGGGCCGGAATCGGTCTGTGTACTTGCCACCATACTGGCTGAGAGAAAGTGGTTCTTTGTATGGACTCGTGACAGTATCGCGCGAGAAAAATCGGGCACCTATCAGCTCGCACAACGCACGATAACCGCAATATTTGTTTGCTAATTACAACCCTAAAACCGACAAGATAAAAAGACCGAACTCTTACGGTCATTATCGGGTTGAGTTGGTGAAAAATGGGGTTTTCTTTGTGTTTGCTTGCGAGGAGTGTGTTTCCGCGGCTTTCGTGTTTTCTTCTCTTTTTGAATCGTAAATCGTGCTCTCCCGATTAATCTCTTGACATCGAGGATGACGTCTTGATGGCTTTTATGCTCAGACTCCGTGAGCTTTCGACCATCCACCGTCGACCGTACATCTTCACAAGCTTGGGATGACTCTCTTCCCAAGCTGGTCCCATCTGATCTCGAGGAGAGTCAGATCTAGACTCCCTCGCCTCCTGGCCAGAAAATTGAAACAAACCCTCGTCTCAATAAATCATCTCCAACCAAATTTTCACTGAGTTCTTACGAGAGCTTCTCTTTTCCAGACGAATCGAAGCCGATGGCTCGCGGCAAAGGACCAACAACAGAAGAGAGGGCAGCAGCTGAGGAGCAAGATGAAGGAAGAACAGACGCCACAGATGTTATTGCAGGGATTATCGAGATGCTTCAACAGATGAATCTACAGATCCGAGATTAGTTTAGAACTCAGAATGAGTTGCGGGCTGAAATAGCCACACTGCGAGCAGGGTTCGGGAACCATTTACCGCCGACGGTTCCCGTAACTTTACGGGAAGAGTATGACCTGGGCGCGAGGACGCTCCATCATTGGATTCGGCTAACGTCGAATCAAGGGCCATACGAACTAAAGCCGTCATTCATCTCATTGCTTCCCAAGTTCTACGAGAATGCTACAGAGGAGCCGTTTACCTTTCTGCAACAATTTGAGATGATCTGTGATACGACTTGTTATCCAAGAGTTACGCAGGAAGCCGTACACCTCAAGGCCTTTCCCTTTGCCTTAGCCGATAAGGCTCTTTATTGGCTGAGCCATTTGGGACGGGAAATATCTACATGGGACGGACATTCTGAAGTCCACATTCCTGCATAAATATTGTCCTCTGGGAAGGGCGAACATGATGAGGAGCCAGATCTCGAACTTCACACAACTTCCGCACGAATCTTTCACTAAAGCATGGGATAGATTCAAGGACCTTACAGAGAGATGCCCGCATCATGAGATCCCGATGAAGGTGCCAGTGCAGAACTACTTTGGAGGACTCCAGCCGGGTATACAGGGGCTCGTGAGTACCGCATGTGGCAGCAGTTATTTGAATAAGGATGCCGAGTCAGTCTGGGCCATCTTCGAAGGGATGGCCAAGAATTCCAGAGTCGTGGACTCTACTCGGGCATTTCAAAAAGCCCCACAGCCACTACATCACCGCGATCACCATAAGGTGGCTAACATTTCAGACTCTGAATCAAACACCAACATGGGATTCATAGCGAGAAACTAACGTTGGTGGACGTGATTCACAAGCAAGTTCAGGACTTACAGCCGCTGCGAGAGTTGGAGAAACTCTCAGCTCTACCTCAGCAGCTGAGTGATCTTTCGAAGAAGGTGTCTGAGCTCCAACTTCAGTATCAGCAGAGCCAGTCTTCTTCGACCACACAACCAACACGGAGGATCGCACCTGCTCCACCCACCCGTCAGATTATTTATGTTCAGAGCGAGTCCGAGATTCTGCAGATCGATTGGCATGAGGATCAGTCTCATACCAATACCAGATAGATCACCAGCACCACAGAGATGGAGGTGGAGCCGCAATCCACTCTAGAGATCAACGGGATTTGGTATACTCTGATTCAACAGCCGAGTATACCATATCAGCAACAGCAGTTGTATGGTCATCTGCAGCAGGGACGTCCGCATTTCCAGCACCGCCAGAGCTTCACGCCGCAGCAGTCTCACCCGAATGTTTACCATCAGAGACCACATTCATATCAGTACCTACTAATCATTCACATAACTATCCTTATCAGCAGCCGCAACAGTCTTCCTCCACACCACAACGATACTCCCAGCCTTCCACCTCTCAGCAGTACACGTCAAGGTAGGAGAGAGGAGCAAACCAGGGCCACCACACCGAACCAGAGACGTCTTCACAGGCCCAAGCACTCAACTAGATCATGGACATGCTGAGTACGCTCCAGATTACGCATAAGACTGAGATGGAGCAGGTTAACCGTTGTCTGGACGAGTTAACCGCACCAAAGACCACTCTTCCAGCCCATACTTAGATGAACCCGAACAACAAGAGGAGGCATCCAGATCAGATAGACACTACAGGTCAGATCTCGTTTCCTGAATTTTTATTTAACTTCATTCGTCTCAGGAGCAGTAGATTACCCTACACAGTTACACCTGACCCTGATTATTCTCGGGATGCCTTTTCTGGAAATCACAAAGGCCCTCTTCGATTATGATACAGGGAAGGTATCTTTTCGCGCCGAGGGTGAGAAGGTATATATAGAGATGGCGAGGGATTCAGGCACATCTAGTGATGCATCTTCTGATTTTCTGAGTTCTTTAGCCTCTTGCGATTACATGGATGAGGTTCGTCTTGACGACCTCGAAAGATATCAGGTAGAGACCCAAGAATGTTTGACAGAGGATGGGTCCGAGACCACAAGAGGTGATTCTTTTGACGGTACCTTATATTTTAGTCTGGATGATGAGAAGCAAAGGGATCAGAATTCTGATGAGTTTATTGCAGATTTTTCAGATTCAGAAACTTTACACGATTCCTCCATCTCAGATGATCCGTAGATAGAGTTTCATTTAGCTTAGTTTTTTTGTCTGATCATTCTGACGAGTCGGATGATGTCTTGAACATCTTCTATAGTCCGACTCTAGAGCACATTGATATGGTGGATAATCAGAAAGCCGATAAATCCATAATTGATACATATCCCATTACTCATACGGAAGATGTTTCGGAAGATCCAGATTCTACCTTACCTGAATTAAAGACACTGCCACCAAACATGAAATATGCTTTCCTTGCGGGTCCACTGATGAATCTATGATTCATCACTCTTAAAGTTGAAAAGAGAGCTTTGTTCCCGAGTAAATAGATGCATATTTCTACTTATAGTGTATAATTAGCATTCATGCATGTAAGCATAATATCTGCATTTTAGCATTCATATTTGCATAAAATAAGAAGCCCAATTCACTTGTAAATATTCACCTGTATATTAGATAAAATACCTTATTTGTATATATTTTATACTAACTCTGAATCCAATAAAACCAACTCTATTGTGTATATATGACTAACACTAATTAAAGAAAAATATAAAAAATACTAACTTGTAAAATTACCCAATAAAACCCCAAAGCTAGTTGAAGACCTTAGACCATAAAAAGCCCATAGTTCTCTTGTACCAACTCCAAAATAGGTCTACTCACTTTCAGATGAATACACATCGAGAGACATTTAAAATGAGGCTAATTTCATCCAAATCGGAGCTCGTAGGAAGAAGTTGGGTTTTGGGCCTCTATGTATACTATATATGTGTATATTTGTATTCCTGTATTTTTGTATCATATTTGACCTCATCTTCATTTTTGGTCAACATGAAACTTGTAGATCTGATCAAGATCTACAACTTTCATGTTTTGAGTTTTGCCAAATTCGGCATCCTTCTCTCTCTAATCTCATTTCTTCTTGCAGCCACTCACAACACACCACGTGGTGCACTCTGATTGCGCCACGCGACCCGCTCCCCTTGCCTTAGCCGCCCACGCCCACAACCGTTGGATCTTCATCCTGATCCAACGGTTGCGCCACCTCCATGTACGCCCTTTATTCCCTGCCGTTTGATCTTCCCAGGTCTTCATCACCACCGTCCTTGAGCGCCTCTCCCTCATCACGCCACGTGGCAGCTTGAACACCGCTTGATCACGCCCTCAACTTTCTATCACAACCGGTGATTCCACACCTCGCGCCTAAGCCATTGGATCAAGCCTGGATCAAATCCAAGCCGTCCGCCATCGCTTGCACTTTAGCACGCCACGTGGCGCACCGCTAACCCTTAGATCGCTGCGCCTCAGATCAAATCCAAGCCGATCCTTAGCGCTTTCTTCTCCGCCGTTGGATCACAAGATCCAACGGCCAGGACCTTGTCTTCTACCTCCGGTCTGCCTCTCTCCCACGATCTCCACTGCGCCGACCCGTCAGCCACTTTCTATTCTCAGCCCCACTCCTGCTACCCTCTCCGACCGCCAACACCACCACGATGGAGCCCATTCTTCTCTCATCCTTGCCAGCCCCCTCGCTTCCCACAACTCCCACTAGAGTCGCCCCATGACGACCACGAACCTCACCTCGTCACCAGCTACCCCTTCACCTTCACTCTATAAATCATCGTCCTCCGGCCACATTCTTCCCTATCCCGCCATTACAAGAGGAACCCTTGAGCTCAGAGCAATCTATTGGTGACAACAATTGGGTGTATCTCCGAGCGACGACAGGCCTTCACCTCCGGCGAGATCCACGACGTCGCCACGCCGTGTTGCAACTCCTCCGACGAGTTGCGTGAGCTCAGTCCCTCTACCAACCTTCGAGCGACGACCAGGAGCCCAGATCCGAGCTCCATCCCCCAGGTAGCATCCTCCATTCTCCTCTGATCTTCTCCTTATTTTCTCCTTTGATTTCTCCGATTAAATTCGCCCTCCGCAATCATCTTCTCGCTCCACTATCCTCCCTCCGAGCTCCGCGACTGAGCTCTGATCTTCGCACTACCATTATTTTCCTCAAACGTCGTACCCCACCTTTCAACGATGTCAGCTCTGCCACCTGGGTGGAGCTCGATCACCGGACCCCCCCACTGCTACGCAGGCCTCGTCTTTCACCCAGCACAACTCCACGAGCACGCGTACGCTTCGACTATATCTCTAACCCCTGCAGGTACCTTCGATGTCACTGGTCGGAACTTCGTCGGAGCTCCCTTCGAGCTCCTCCGTCACCGAGCTCCAGCGCACCTCCTCCACTCCTGAGGCCACCGGACGCTTCGCCACCTTGCCCCACATCTTCTGAGCTACGTCACAGTCTCCCGCGCCCCTCGCCAGCGGCTGGAGGACAGGGCAGAGTAAGTCCAACTTCGTCGGAGCCCCGCCTTCTCCTCCGCAGGAGGAGGAGGGCTGTTGGGGACGACATCCCACAACCGTTCGATCGTCTTGATCGAACGGTCAGAATCACGCCACGTCGCCTCGCGAAGCAGCCGTAGGATCAGGCGGATCCCACGCGTCTTGTCACGCCACGTCGCCATCAGCTAGAGCAGCCCAAGGCCGTTGGATCACTCTAGATCGAGCGGTGCTTCGTCATCCACGTCACACTCTTCATCGAGCTCCAGATACCGTTGGATCAATCTAGATCCAACGGTCACGGATCACGCCATGTCGCCCGATCCGAGCCTCTTCCCCGATCTCTAGGCTCGGATCACCCGAAGCTTCTCCGCACCTCGACCCGAACCTCCAGAGTCGCTCGAGCCTCGTCCCAAGACGCCGACGTCCATCGAGCCTAGGTCACCCCACGTGATCTGCACGTGCGGCCTGTGCAATTTGCATCGAGGCCCCTGAAGGTTTTCCATATTGCACTTCAGTCCCTGCTAGGAGCACCCCACGTGAGGAGCATGTGATTCGTGGAGAAATTGCACCCACCCCCTTGCATTCTAGGTAATTGCATAAAAGTCCTTGTCTGGCCAAGTTTCATAATTCATCATCTGGCCAAGTTTCATAATTTTTGGAATTAATTTGACTATCTTTTTGATTTAACTTATAATTTGGCCTTATTTTGCATGTGTCTCGCATAAAAAATCGAAAAAGACCAAAAATATTCCCTCTGAAAATCGAACATTAGAAATTTGCTTCGAACCTACCTAAGGAGACAACTGCCTCCCTGAGTTCGACCTTGGACTTCGACCAAGTAAAAAAATTTGCTGCTCGAGATTAACTTGAATATAATTGAAAGTGTTTTTCGATCTGCCCTCATTATCCGACTGCAACGAACAATATCAATTAATTTGAACATTAATTTGCTCGAATTAAAAAGGATAGTGGGAAGCGATTATCAAAATGGCGCCGTTGTCGGGGAGGCACGACTTAGGTTAATTTGTAGTTATTTCTGAGTGTTTGATATTATATCCTCGGGTAGTCTGACCCCCGGTTTTCTTGTGAATATTTTCCATCCTTTAATTTTTGTATTTTTCGAGTCGTTCTTTATCTGACCTCAAATTATTTTTGTGCGAGGAACGTGAGGAGTCGAAGACGCTTCGAGGAATCGACATTTTAATTCTTTGAGTGATTTGAGAGAACTTGTACTTTTATTTATTTCCATGTTTTTTCGCATCATTTCGAGTGGTTCCCGTTTGGGTTCTCACGTGTGTAAAAATAGTGGAACCGTGTCCTCGTGTGCTGTATGGTTTGAATTGTAACTTAGGCATGCACTAGTGGCTCCTCAAGCTACTTTAGGAATTGCTTGTGCTCGTAATTTTTAGGACCACACATACACTTAAAAGCGCACCTAGACCACAGATCTAGTCAAATCAACCTGTTCTTCACTTGCTAATAGAAATACCTGTCTAAGAGCGGATTTTGTTGTCTGCATTTGCATGTAGTGTAAATTTCAATTCTGTTCTGCATCCTGCATAAAAGCGAAGGGATCACTGTAAGTCTTCTTAACTCAGCATACACATCATTGTTTTTCGTGCATCGGCTTTTCTCGATTTCTCCCTCTGTTTTTCACACTTAAATTAAACGGAAATTGGGACTGGACGATAGGCGTGCTGTGTGGTTGGACTAACAAGTGATAACTGATCTTAAAATCGGGACTGCTAACATTATTGACCAAAAAATCGATAAAATTGGAAAAATGTTTGCGGGAGACGAATCCCCGACCTTGTTTTCAGGATGAGTGAGGGTACTTGAGTGTGTGTGAACACCTTAAGGCAGAACCCAAATCCCCACCTTCCATATCACGGTCCAACTGATTCTAGCAAATATCACAAGTTTGATACTTTCAGATTCACTGACTAGTACCAAGTAGCCTCCGCCTGTTCGCGGGTAGTTAGGGGTGAACCAACGGTACTTCGCGACAAGTTGCTAGTAACCCTTCGGGGCGAAGTTCCAACCTTGTCAGCCTCCGCCTACTTGCAGGTAGATAGGGGCATGGTCTTTGAGTCCTCAACTTGGGATAGGAACGAAGAAAGGAAGGACCAGCGGTATCTTAGGCGACAGGTTAAACAGGGAAGACGCATCTGGCTCTGAGCTGACTTCCCTATAGGCCGCGTAAATCCTTGCTATCTTGCTTGAAAAATCACACTTAAAATTAACAAGATTAATTGGACTCGATTTCGAGTCCTTTACTGTGTTGAGTGTGAATCCAGGGTCTTGGATTGAATTGCTTGCTTCAGGTAGGAGTAAAATCCTATCTTTATTTAGAACTCCCGATTCTTCTTGCCACTTCAAGATGAATGACTGGGGGGATATCGACACTTTATTCGCCAATCTCTCTTTGAGCCCCCCACGAGAATCATCTTCACAGGCCCAAGCGCACTTGGACTACCCAGGACTCATGACCCTCTTGAGTTCTGGATCCCTCACACCCAGGGTGGTTACTCTCAAACCAACCCTCTCCTCTCCTCTGAGCTTACCGAGGAAGACCATTGCCTCAGTAAGAAACCCTTCCTTGAGTTATCCTCTAATCTAGATCATTTCCATTTCCCAGGACTAGAGGACAAGATACCACCAAAGCAACCCCCAGATGAGAGAAACCAAGATGATCCACTCCGGCAAGTATTGGCTCGCCTCGCCCAAGCTGAACAAACGAATGCGGATCTTACAGCAAGAATGGGACAAATCATTACGGCAGGAGGAATCGACGGACCAATGGTTGATGCCTATAACCCAGCAGAGAATGAAATACAAAGTTGGTTGGCACCAACGGTTCCCGCCGAAGCATTTGAACTCAAGCCCCACTTCCTTATCCTGCTACCGAAGTTCAACGGAAATGCCCATGAAGAACCATATGCCTTCCTCCGAGACTTTGATCTGGTTTGCAACAACCTTAGCCATCCTAGGGCTGGGCAAGATTACATTCGACTGAAGGCCACCCCTTTCGCCTTAGGAGATAAGGCAGCACATTGGTTGAAGAACCTAGGGGTGAGATGTACAACCTGGATGCAGTTCAAGGACTTATTTCTGAAGAAGTTATACCCTCTCAGTAGGACTAACCAAATGAGAACAAAGATCACCAGTTTCTCCCAGGGACCCAGTGAACCATTCCATGATGCCTGGGATAGGTTTAATGACCTAGTTCAGAAATGTCCCTGCCACGGCATTTCTAAGGTGATCTTAGTCCAGACCTTGTTCTGTGGTTTAACCCTGGAGATGCAGGGGTTAGTAAGTGTCGCCTGTGGAGGAAGCTATCTGAATAAAAACGAGAATGCAGTATGGAAGATACTAGAGCAAATGGCAGAAACCGGCAGGTTGCAGGCCACCAGAGGCAATCAGTTGTCTCCCTCAATCCTATCCAATGAGACAACCCGGAGGACTGTAGCGGATCTGACAGAGGACATCATCCCCAGCATGGGGATGATTGCTGATAAGTTAACCATGGTCGAGCAGATCCACAAGAGGGTCACTGACCTTAAGTCTCTCTCACGTCTACCGAAACAAGTGGAGGAACTTTCTGAGAAGGTAGGTAAGATAAAGCTACCTGCCCCTTCTGCACCACCTGTACCTGTACATCAAGTCCATCTTGTACAGGAACAGGAACCGCGGCCTCAGAGTGGCTGGGATCAGACTTACACCCAGCAGGACCAACATGCATCCCCACAAGTGGAGACCGGATATGAGGAGCCTCCGCAGGTGTTCGAGATCAACGGGCTGTGGTATAGTTGTGACCCCATTGTCAAACAGTCGGAGATGGGGAATGGTCAGCTTCATCGACCTTCCCCAGCTTACCAAGAAACCAGGTCCGTCCCTGCACCACGCTTTGTTCAGTCCAGGTCCGAACAAGGGTACCCGCCTCAGCAGCACCAGCAGCAACAGTGCGCATTCCAGCAGGGTCCGTCCCATCAGCATCAGCAGTATCGGCATGGCCAACAGGGCCAGTACAGAAACCTCGTCTGCAAGCCAGCATCACCAGCCAGCTCAGCCCATCGAATTGGAGTCCCTCACCTTGGCGATCCAGACCCTGTCTGATAGGGTCCAACATATCCAGAATGACTATCTGGATATGAGAACCGATCTGAATCGTGTTTCTCATACCCAGGATCAAGAAATGACGCCAAAAACCCCAATTCCCGCCCAGGTTCAGGCCAATCCGAACAGCCTAAATCAAGGCCAGAACCGACCTCGTGATCAGGTATACTATTCAGAGAAGTCTTTATCTTAACATGAGATCCTTTCGTATGATAATGTAAATCATATGCCCCTCAGGAGCGGAAGGACCGTGATCGTACCTGATCGGGCACGGACACCGAAGGAAGGAGCCGCCAAGTCTCTACCTGAGGAGAACTTGGATGAAGAAGAGGAGCACCACCACCGTCACCACCACCGGCAGAAGAAGAGGACTTCTGGGTCCTCGAAGCAGCAAACCCGCATCAGTAGTGAGTCCAACGAATCTGATGAAGAGCCCGCACCTCCATCTGAGGAGGACCGTCCAGAAGAAGCGGAAGATGCATCACCGCTTTCGTCACATCATGTTTCTTTTAGTCCTAGTCAGAGTCCGAGTCTGTTTCAGAGTCAAAGTCGTATACAGAACTCAGTTCCCGCTTTGAATGAAAATTTTAGTTCCAGAACATGAGTTAGAGTCAATAATCCCTTTCCCCCGAGCTCTTACAGGTGGAAAAAAGAAATTCAAAAAAAATCCAAAAAGATGACCCTGAGATGGCAGAGTTCTGCAATAAATATATCAAGGTCACAATCCCCTTTGACAAGTACGTGGAAATGACTCCTGCATTTCAGAAATACCTTAAGGTGAGATGCACATCTACTAGGGTTAGCAGAAAGACCAAAAGTCATGTTGAGAAACACGTTCTGTCAGTAGCCACGACCTATGCAATAAAGAACTCGTTTCTAAGGAAATGAAGGGATATGGGTGCACAATATGTGGTGAGTCATGTCGATGACATTGCGTTTGCACGCATTCTCCTAGACAATGGATCCTCAATTAATTTAATGCATACAACCCTCTATGAGAGGCTTAATCTCGGACCTCTTAGGAAATCTAGAGCCCTCCTGCAGTTCGCTGATAAATCAACCAAGAGGTCCCAGGGAGAATTGAGGAACGTTGTAATCAAAGTCGAGGGTCAAGAATACATGGTGGACTTCACTGTCCAAGATATGGAAACCCCTCGTAATTGGAGAGACATCCAGATCATCTTAGGTAGGCCCTTCCTCAGGACGACGGGGGCCTTATTTGATATAAGATCGGGAAGATCCAGTTCCAAACTCCAGGCGGAGATGAGGAACTAGAAATGAAGAAAACTAGATGATAGAGACATGATTCTGAGTCCAGCACCGAGTACTCTTCGTCCGAAGCAGACCGCGACCATGTAGACACAGTTGGACCCTGGAGACAGAACCCAGCCAGCATCGATGATTCCCTCCCCTTCGGAGATGATCCAGTACATGAGTCAATTTGCGAGATCCTTAGAGATGAGTACAGTTCAAAACCTGCATCCCCCTACATCTTCGATGACTTAGAAGCCCAGCTGGGCTTGTTAGTCCTTCCCTCTTTAGGAGAATCAAAAGATGAGGATGACGAGCCGAACGAGGCTTTCGCCGATTGCATGGAGACCTTTGACGATCTGACTCCAGAGCCAAATAATTTGGTGGCAGCAGTAACAGAGAAAGATCCAGCCACTTCCAACACTGAGCCAGATTCGATTGAGCTAGATTTCCTAGATGATCACACCTTACCTGAGATCAAACCTTTACCCACAACACTAAAATATGCCTTCCTTACGGGTCAAGAGAAAAAATATCCGGTCATCATAAGTTCGCGATTGACCGAGGAGCAGGAATCTCGCTTGCTAGAGATCTTGGAGAAAAACCGCAAGGCAATAGGCTGGAGAATTTCCGATCTCCACGGGATAAATCCCGCTCTGTGTTCGCACCATATATACTTGGATAATGAAGCCAAACCTTCTCGTGAATTCCAACGCCGTTTGAATCCAAATTTGCGAGAGGTAGTGAAGAAGGAGATAGAGAAATGGTGCAACGTGGGCTTTATTTATCCCATCTCCGACTCGAAATGAGTAGCCCCGATCCATGTGGTCCCGAAAAAGTCAGGAATTCAGACGACCACCAATGAGGATGGAGAGGAGATTGTGACACGAGTGCCCACGTCGTGGTGCGTCTATGTGGATTACAGATGCTTGAATGCTGCGACGAAGAAGGATCATTTCCCCCTACCATTCATTGATCAGATTCTAGAGAGACTAGCGGGGAAAGAATTCTTCTGTTTCTTAGATGGGTTCTTGGGCTACAATAAACTATCCATTGCTCCAGAGGACTAGGAAAAGACCACGTTCACATGCCCCTTTGGTATCTATGCTTTCAGGCGCATGCCCTTTGGGTTATGCAATGCTCCAGGTACTTTTCAAAGGTGCATGATTGTTGTATTCGCCGAAATGGTCGGCAAATTCCTGGAAGTCATCATGGATGACTTCTCAGTCCACGGTGATTCCTTCGATTCCTGTCTTAGGAATCTGGATCGAGTCCTCAAACGATGTTGTGAGGTTAATCTGGTGCTCTTCTGGGAGAAAAGTCACTTCATGGTGACAGAGGGCATTGTGTTGGGGCACGTCATCTCCAAGAGAGGAATGGAGGTTGACCCTGCCAAGGTGGATGTGATCAGACGACTCCAGCCACCAACCAACATCAAACAGTTGCGGTCGTTCCTCGGGCATGTTGGATTTTATCGGAGATTCATTAAGGATTTTTCTAAGATTGCCCGACTTCTAACTGAGCTTTTAGGCAAAGACATGGAGTTTTTTGTTGATCACAAATGTCTTGAGGCCTTTAAGCTATTGCAAGGAATGATCATGGACGCACCTATCCTATAAGCCCCAGATTGGTCTCTACCTTTTGAGATCAAGAAGGATGCCTCAGACTTTGCTGTTGGGGTTGTGTTAGGACAAAGAAGGGATGGCGTCCCGTTTTCCATACACTACGCAAGCAAAGTGCTTGATACCACTCAACGTAACTATACAGTTACGGAAAAGGAGATGCTTGCAGTAGTGTTTGCCTTGGACAAGTTCAGATCTCATTTAATTGTATCCAAGATTATCGTGTTCACTGACCATACGGTGCTACGATATTTGATGGAGAAGAAGGATGCGAAGGCGCATCTTCTTCGGTGGATTTTACTTATGCAGGAATTTGATTTGGATATTCGTGATAAACCCGGAAAGAAGAATGTAGTAGCTTATCATCTCTCTCATCTCGAAGATCTTAATACTTCCGAGGATTCACCTATTCGAGACTCCTTCCCTGACGAGTCGGTTTTTGTTGTCGACTCACTCCCATGGTTTGCCAACATCGTGAACTATCTTGTCTCCAAGAAGGTTCCTGAGGATTGGACCAAGAGCCACATTGACCGACTAAAGTTGGATGCGAGACACTACCATTGGGAGGATCCGATCCTTTTCTTCGAAGGACCGGATTGTGTCTGGAGATGGTGTATTTCTCAGGAGGAATACCAGAGTGTCCTTTCTTTATGCCACAACTTAGAGGCAGGAGGACACCACTCCGGGAAGAGGACCGCATGGAAGGTACTTCAGTGTGGCTTTTACTGGTCGACTCTGTTTCGCGATGCTATCACCTTTGCGAAGTCATGTCCAATATGCCAGAGAATGGGAGGAACTGTTGGTCCCAAGGATGAGATGCCAATGCAGCCTGTCATCATTTGTGATGTCTTTGACGCCTGGGGCATCGACTTCATGGGCCCATTCCTTGTTAGCCACAGGTTTGAATACATCCTTCTTGCGGTAGATTATCTATCCGATGGGTGGAGGCTATCCCAACCCAAGCCGCAGAGAGCAGAACTGTCTGTAAATTCATCAGAGATCATATCATCTCTAGGTTCGGGATTCCCAAAATGATGATATCAGATGGGGGTAGACACTTTGTAAATCGGGAGGTAAAGAAACTCCTGAAGGACTACGACATCGAACACCGTGTCGCTAGCCCTTACCACCCACAAACTAATGGTATGGCTGAGGTGTCGAATCGGGAGGTGAAGACTATATTGTAAAAGCTTGTCCGCCCAAACAGAAAGGACTGGTCTCAGATCTTGGATCAGGTCCTATGGGCGTATAGGACAGCTTACAAGACACCGCTAGGAACCTCCCCATTCCGAATGGTATTCGGAAAGCCGTGCCATTTGCCCGCAGAATTAGTGCATAAATAAGAATGGGCAATTAAGGTCAACTGGAACACACACCTTGGGCAGAAGCAGAGAGAAATGGATCTGAATGAGCTTGTGGAAGTCAGAAATCATGCATATGAAAACAGTTTGGTGTACAAGGACAAGGTGAAGCGTTGGCATGATAGATATATCAGACGAAAGACCTTTGTTCCTGGACAGAAGGTATGGCTGTTTAATGCAAGGCTGAAGACCTTCCAAGGCAAGTTGAAATCCAAGTGGACGGGCCCATTCATTGTCCGAGTGGTGCATGATAACGGATGTGTCGAGATCTCAGATCTCGTAGATGACGCACCGACATCCCTTGTGAATGGACAACTGTTGAAACACTTAGTCGAATCCAATGAGCAGTTAGTACATGTTAAGGATATTGTGTTTATGCGCGAGACAGATTCAGCAGATACACCTCGAGTCACGCAGAAGACCTTGCAGTGTGAGCTCTGATGAATACCCATTCATCACTCTTTATTCTTCTATTTTAGCTACAAAAACCTTTGCAAATACATGTAAATATGTGTAAATACAAATAATTACCAAAAGCATGCATTGTGTAAAAAGATATAATTAGCATGTTTTTGTGCAAAAATAAAAGAATAAAGAGTAAAAAGAAAAAGAGGGAAATATTTAGAATAAATATTGAGCAACCTAACCCAAGGGAGGGCTCAGCATGGGCCTGACTGCATAAAAGCCAAAGTAGAGGGAGATAGGAGCTCATGTGTGCATACTTTTGTAAATAAATAAAATTATATTTTCCTCACCCAAAAATATGCTTGTATATATTTAGAAACTATTAAAAACAAAATAAAAATTTAAAAATCAAAATTCCAAAAATGCCCTTTCACCATGTACATAGACCATCATCCTTTATTTATTTAACCCTATAAATAAATGTTTTATTTTCAAAACTTTTCGTGAATATTCTATGGTATATTTTGTAAATAAAGCAAATAAAAAGAAACACAACAAAAATCAAATAAAAATTACAAAATTAAAAATGCAAAAATACATTGTATAGATACCATGTATATAAATGTATACAACTATTTATTTCACCCTTGTGTATAAATAATTAAAATAAAATAAAAATACCATTTTGTTCTTTATTTTATGATGTAAATAAATAAAATATAAAATGGGCATAAAAATACATAAAAATAACAAAAAAAAATCAAAAATTAAAATCTATATAGTGTACATATACCTATATATATAGCTACCCTATTTTTATTTCCAAAAAATTAATTAAAAATCACCAAAAAATAGAAAAAATAAAAGAAATATCCACGTGGCGCACATCAGGCCGTCGATAATAATAAAAGGGGTAAATTCATCTTAGGCCCCTCTGTTTGTTTTATTTCATCTTAGTCCTGTAATTTTTAAATTAAGTTGTTTATTTTCTGGGATATTTGCATTAAGGACCTCGTACTTACTTTATTTGCACTTATAGCCCTGTCTACGTGGACCACGTGCTTCGTCACGTGAACTTTATTGGGTTATTTGCAATATAAACCCTGTAGTTCTGGATGTTACGGATTGGATAAAAAGTTTTCTTTATTTGCATTTATGCCCCTGTGCGTGATTTAATTCCCCATGTGCGATATTTTTTGGGTTATTTGCAGATAAGCCCCTGGACTTTTGATACTTGTTACCAATAAGTCCTCGGAACTTATTTTTCTTACATTTGGGTCCCTGAGTGCCCCAGACACGCGCCTCGCGCGTGATTTCTTGGGTATTTTGCACCAGGACCCCCAGAACTTTGGGTATTTGCACTTTGGTCCCTGTGCACAGTGCCCCCCCTTTATTTTTGAATAAAATATCAAATCACCTCCAAATTCGATGAAAATTAGACACATGGCTCCTGCCATGGTGTAGAATTTTTGTGAATTTTTGAGGACATTTTTGATTTCATTTGCTATTTTTAAAAATTCAAAAACCCTTAATTTTGCTACTGTTTAGAGTCAAAAACCCCAAAAAAATATCAAAACCCTTTTAAAAATTCCATAAAAATTAGTTACTGTTTATTTTGTGTTCCTTGATATTCTAGCCAATTTTGGCTATTTTTCATTGAGTAAAAACCCTAAAAACTTAAAAACACCTCAAAACTCCTAAAAATCATAATAAATAATTTAAAAACTCAAAAACAATAATTTTGGTGCTCAAATTTTCCTTGTTTTCTCTAGTATACAGGAAAATTACCTCCAGGTCCCTTTGAGATCCTTAGATATTTTATCTTTGGGTTTTGGGTCTGGCTGGACAGTACCCCTTGCTTTTCGCACTGTTTGATTTTTAGGAAATAAAATAAACATCAGAAAAATCTCAACAATTCACCAAAAACATAAAAAAATATAAAACACATAAAAATATTTTTGTCTGAATTTTTGCTTGCTTTTTAATGCATTAAATAAATTGTTCAAGTTAATTGTTTGTGTGCTTTTCCTGTTTTCTTTATATTCCAAAAATCCTAAAAAAATATAAAAACCCTTAAAAACACTAAAAAATACTCTCTCGGATTTCTGACTACATCGTAAGCCGCAAGGCCAATCTGTGCTCCTTGTGTTCGACCCTGGGTGCTATACCAGGTTAATCTTATAGCAGGACCGCTCTCTTTTGTGCTCGATTAGTTTTACATGTTCTGAGTGGTTGATTTTTCTTGATATACTTAGCCCGAGTGACTGAGGTCGCGACGACCATTTCTTTACCTTTACCTTAGTCGTTCGGGCGGTTATCAGAATGGCGCCGTTGCCGGGGAGCAAGGCTTTGTAGTCATTTTTCCATATTGTCTCTCTATATTATCATTGTTCTCTGACACTCTCTCTCTTTGATTTTTGTGCGAGGTACTGCGTGGACAACTTGGAGTTTATTTTTGAGGACCCGCATAGGAAGAAGAGCAGGGAGAGGAAGAAGAAGAATTTTATTTTGAGAGAACAATATTGTTTGTAATAATTTAGAACTTGGACATTTGTGGACACTTGTAACTTAGCGGGTCTGTTTCGCCGAGTACCGGTGTGCTCGGGGGACCCATTTAGATTTTCGCGGCTTTTTCTGCGGTTTTGATAGCTAGCTGCCTTTTCCGGTGTTTACGCGGTTTTTCTCGAGCCCCTAGATTTAGGAATTTCTCTTGCTTGTGCCGTAATTAGTAGGGTCCCCACACTTAATTGCTTATCTGTTCCTATAGATCGTTAATTGGACCTACTAATAACAAATAATAAAAATAACTTGGTCGCTTTCCTGAGAGCCTACGCGCCGCGAGCCTGCCCCGGAAGCGCTACTCCTGAACTCGACCTGTCGAGAAGAGGAGGGGTGGGCCAAGACCGGACTCTTTGGATCAAGGGCGAGTGACTGAGTTAGACGGTTCTGCGCTAGGAATTGCTCATCTAGGACTTGGTTTTTCCTCGCTGCACCATTTAGGTAGTTTAATTATGTCTTTAAATTTTGCGCGGATCACTTGCATGTAGAGTGCTGGAGACAAGGTACGCATTTCTTTCTCTGCATGCATCATTGATTTCTTCGCGCATCGGCTTTTTCGTTTTCTCCCTCTGTTTTTGGCTCAATCATCAGGAGAATCGGAAAATTCGTTAGGCCGCTTGTATTTATTTTGAAAAAAAAAATTAAAAAGAAAAACAAAAAAAATTGGGACTGGATAACACTATTGACCCTAAAAGACACTTCACCTAAAAAAATTGTCTTGGGGAGAGCAACCCCCTCATTGTTTGGTTTGATTGTGCGAGAGAGTGACCCGAACACTAGGTAAAGCCCTCCGGTGCTCATCTCGACTGATTACCGACTCTTCTGTGCGGGACAGTCGGTTGAGAGAGTATCGGGTATCCCAGCAGGTCACGTAATCGCTCTGATATTCTGTGTGTTCACCCAATAAAATTGACAAGATAAATTGACCGAGCTTTCACGGTCTTCAGATTGTGTTGCGTTGGTGAACCGGGGGTTTGCTTTGCGATCATATTTTCTCCAGATCCCATCCGCCCAACTCGCCAGATCAAGATGATGGGTAGACGATCTCTTAGGCAGCCTCTGGCTGCACCGCTTTCAGGCGCGTCTACTTCACCATCTAGGTTGGCCCGTGAGAGTCGAGACCAGCTCTCCGGGCCCGAGTTCGATTCCACCCTGTTCCCCCTCGATCCCCTTTCTTTTGCTACTGAGAGACATGAGCCCGAGGAAAGACGATTTAATTTGACAGAACCTGAGTTGGGCTCATCTGATTTTGCAGGCGTCACTATGGCCGGAGCCGGCAGTTCAGATGATCGCCAACCCGAACATTTTGTATTAGACCAGGGAGCGATCAACTCCACCCTGATCGCATCATTAGAGACAGTACAGAAGCAGCTACGCGATCAGGGAGCTTTCATGATTGAGATGAGAAGGGAGTTGGAGCGACTCAGAGAAGAGAGAGATCAGAGCGAGCCTGAGGACATTCCTGATGCTGATGCAGCCGCAGCAGCCGCAGCAGCAGCTGCCGCAGCGGCAGCCGCCGCCGGAGCAGGACCACCGAGAACGATGCGGGAGTTACACAACCCCGGATCTACACTGATGCACCATTGGGTGGTGGTACCTGCTATCGTGGGGGATTTCAAGTTCCCTCCGAATACCCTGCAGATGCTTCCTCATTTTCACGGACTTGCCACCGAGGAGCCCCACCTCCATCTCCAGGAGTTTTTGATGATCTGCAGCACTGTCCACGACCGTCATGTGGACCAGGATACGATTCGGATGATGGCCTTCCCTTTTTCACTGGCAGATAGAGCAGCCGCCTGGCTGAAGCATTTAGGGAAGTTTGTTTACACCTGGGAGCAGCTCCGCACCGAGTACTTAAACAAGTACTATCCACTCGGGCGGACGAATGCAGCGAGGGCCCTGATCAACAACTTCTCCATGCTCCCTAACGAGCAGTTTCACGAGGCATGGGAGAGGTTCAGAGAGCTTCTGGATAGATGCCCACACCACGACATTTCCAAGCCGAACCTAGTTCAGAGCTTCTTTAGTGGGATGACGCCAGAGCTTCAGGGTCTGGTGAATGCTTCTTGCGGTGGGTCCTACTTTGCCAAGGACCACAACCAAGTCTGGGCCATTTACGAGGAGATGGCCGAAAATTATATGGTGATGTCCCAGACTCGGTTGTACACACAGAGATCTCAGCAGCCGCCAGGACCCGTGCAGTACCAGCGGATAGCACGGGTTGATGCAGGTCCATCCAGTTCGTCCGCAGTTGCAGCCGCACAGGCAGAGTCGGCCGCTGCGGACATGGGGATTATCAGCGAGAAGTTGGACCGCATGGAAATAATAGAGAAGAAGCAGTGCCAGGGCATAACTCAGATGGAGCAGATGACACAAACTCAGAGCGACGTGAAGACCCATCTCTTGTGTCTTCAGGAGGCACAGACGGCTTCTCAGCCCCGTCTTCAGTCGCGAGGCGATTCCGGTGGCAGCCGCAGCTCGTCCCCGCGCTCCAGCTCCTTGCAGCAGCCTAGACAAGTTCACCTTGTACAGGCGGAGCCGTACCAGCAGCAGCAGCCCTCTTACCAGTCACCACCATCTCCAGACTCACAGATGGTGGTATATCAGCCGGATCAGCCTCTGGATGTACTCCCACCAGCCCCTTACGATGCGGAACCGTTGATGGATGTCAACGGGATTTGGTATGACCGTCCTCAACCTGGAATCCGAAGAGACCATCCCGGATTCAGGTGGGGGAATGGGGGTAACCAGTCCCAACAGCAGCCAGCCGGTCAGGGAGGGCAGTACTCCCAGCAGAGAGATCACCAGCAGCCCCCAGCATACCAGCCACACCAGCCATCATCCTTCGTACCTCGTCCCTACCAGCAGCAGGGACAGACTTGGAGACGTGAGCAGCAGGCTCACCAGCAGCAGCATCCTTCCTCTTACCCCTCTCAGCCGCAGTAGCACCAGGTCCAACAGCCTCATTACCAGAGAGGCAACCCGTCGGGCTCCCATGAGAGCCCCGCCATGGATGATCTAGCCCGCATCTTCACAGAGCAGCAGGCTGCATTTAGACGGGAGATGGACGAGTTCCGCCAGGAAATGCGGGACCTGATGAGAGGGAAGGCCGCCATCCCTGCACAGATCGAGCCTAATCCGAATAGCTTGAAGAGGAAGTCTGAGCAGGTAGTTCACACTGAGCCTACCACTCCTAGTGACTCATTTGATGATATGTCGTCGGATCTATTTGATGCTGATTTTGTTACACTTAGGAGCGGTAGAAGACCAGCAGGCGGCGCCTCATCTGAGCGACAACGCAAGGATTCATCTAGAGCGCCAGATGAGGAAGAGGAGAGCGGTACTAAAGCCGCACATGATGATGACGGTGGTACTGATGCCACCCGAGATGCTGATTCCACCGGCGGTACTGAGGCCGCCGCTTCACCATATCGAGGAGGTGGTACTGATGCCACCAACAGAGCCGAGCCAGCCCGCGGTACTGAGGCCGCAAGACGTCTAGTTGTAGAGCCAACTAGAGGTGGCACTGAGGCCACCAATATTCATTCTGATAGAAATGTTGTCTTTCCTCGTATGAATGTATCTCAGGACTCTATTTTGAATAAAGGAAAAGGTTTAGTTTCTTCTGATCCCACTGTGGTGAATGATGTATGTGAGGATCCGGTCATCGAACCGTCTAGGCCTATTCCTAGTCCTTCATCTGAGAAGGACCCTGTGATCCCCTTTCCTAGAGCCCTTGAGTTGGGGAAGGGGAAGAAAAGAGAAAAAGATCCAAAAAAGAGAGAGCAGGAGGAGTTCAGCCAGAGCATGATAGACCGATTTCACATCCAGCTGACCCTCCATGAGGCTTTGCAACACATCCCTCTTCTTCAGCGATCCTTGAGAGACAGAACCACAGTCAGGAGGAAGAAGAGGAACAAAACCGCAGAGATTCATGTGTTGACAAAAGCCACGTGTTACGCGATCCAGAACCATCTGCCTACCAAGAGGCCAGATTTAGGAGCCCCATATGTCAGATGTCAGATTAGTGAGCAGAGGTTCGACCGTACTCTATTAGATAGCGGATCGTCGATCAACCTTCTTCCGGCAGCCCTTCTCAACCACTTAGAGTTGGGCACTCTTAGACAGAGCAGGACATACCTTCAGTTTGCTGATCGGTCTGTCAAGAGGCCAAAGGGGTTGTTGCGAGACGTTGTCGTCACGATTCAGGGTTTGCAATTCCCCGTGGACTTCGTAGTGCTGGACATGGAGACCCCTGACTCGTTGACCGATTCCCCTATCATCCTCGGTCGCCCGTTCTTGGCCACAGCCAAGGCAGTGACTGACCATGACATTGGGAAGGTATTCTTTCGCGTCCAGGGCGAGAGTATACAAATAGAGACGGTTAAGGACCACAGAGCCAGAGATAGATCCCGCTCAGAGGGCAGTACAGATTCAGAACAGCTGACAGATACAGAGCCAGACATATACCAGGACTGTGATTTTGTGATCACAGATGATGAGGCAGCTTGGGCAGATCCTGCAGCACAGACCATCCTCTCATATTCAGATACAGCTGATGCAGAGATGATAGCCGAGGATAGTCTGGAGAGCACAGCCCTGGTTCAGGATACTATTGAGTCAGCAGAGTCGGACCTTGATCGCGACACGATTTTCAGTGATGGTGGTACTGAGGCCACCCTACTCTACGGTGGTACTGATGCCACCGTAGTTGATACAGATCCCTCGGATTCAGAATCTGATTGGGCAGATTGTGATGATCAGATACCAGACCTGGATCCACCTGAGCCTACAGATGAGGAGGAGGTAGAGGCGGAGCAGATCAGAGACAATGCAGAGGACCCGCCTTCTCCAGATCAAGTTTGTGAGAGTTCTTTATCATTTTCCCAGGCAGATTTGGCAGAATTGTCAGCATACACACATCTTCTTCAGAAGCCAGATTTGCCAGCACCCAGCTGTCCAGAGCTAAAGCCGCTCCCTACTTCGCTGAAGTATCGATTCCTTGCGGGAGAGTCTGAGATGTACCCAGTCATCATCTCTGCCGATCTGACTGGAGAACAAGAATCCCGTCTGATGGGGGTTCTTGAAAAGAACCGCAAGGCAATTGGATGGAGCGTAGCAGATCTCCATGGGATTAGTCCCTCGTTGTGCTCCCACCATATCTATCTCGAGGAAGGGGCAAAGCCGTCGCGTGAGTTCCAGCGGCGACTGAACCCCAACCTACGAGAGGTTGTCATGAAGGAAATATCAAAATGGTGGAGTGCAGATTTTATTTATCCCATTTCCGACTCCAAGTGGGTTAGACCCTTGCATGTGGTGCCCAAGAAGACGGGCATCACGACTGTGATCAGTGAGTCAGGAGAGGAGATTGCTACACGAGTACCCACCTCTTGGCGGGTCTACGTTGACTACAGGAGACTCAACCAGGCCACCAAGAAGGACCATTTCCCCCTGCCTTTTATTGATCAGATCATAGAGAGACTGGCAGGGAAGAGCCATTATTGCTTCCTGGATGGGTACTCGGGCTATAATCAGGTGGCCATCGCTCCTGAGGATCAGGAGAAGACCACCTTTACCTGTCCCTTCGGTACATACGCCTTCCGACGCATGCCATTTGGGCTATGCAACGCCCCTGCAACTTTTCAGAGATGCATGCTGTCGATCTTTTCGGACATGGTAGGGGAGTGTTTGGAGGTCTTCATGGACGACTTCTCGGTTTACGGCAACGGATTCGATTCCTGTCTTGACTACCTAGACCGAGTGCTCCAACGATGTATTGCTACCCGCTTGGTTCTGTCTTGGGAGAAGAGTCACTTCATGGTGACTCAAGGGACGGTGCTTGGCCACATCATCTCCAACAGGGGCATGGAGGTTGATCTGGCCAAGGTGGACGTCATTAGAAAACTCGCACCGCCGTCCAATTTGAAGCAGCTACGGTCATTTCTGGGGCACGTTGGTTTTTATAGGAGATTCATTCATGATTTCAGCAAGATCGCCCGACCGTTGACTGATCTCTTGACGAAAGACACCGAGTTCCTTGTCGATGACAAGTGTCTTTCGTCCTTTGAGACTCTCCAGTAGTGTGTTATTGAGGCTCCTGTCCTTCAGCCACCCGATTGGTCTCTCCCATTCGAGATCATGACGGACGCCTCCGATTTTGCCGTGGGGGCAGTGCTGGGACAGAGGAGGGATGGAGTTCCATTTGCCATACACTATGCTAGCCGCACATTGGATTCCGCCCAGCGGAATTATACGGTCACAGAGAAAGAGATGCTAGCAGTAGTGTTCGCCCTAGATAAGTTCAGATCGTATATCATTGGATCTAGAGTGACTTTGTTTACAGATCACACCGCCATCAGGTACCTCATGGCAAAGAAGGATGCCAAGGCCAGATTGACTAGATGGATCCTTCTACTCCAGGAGTTCGACATTGAGATCAAGGATAAGCCTGGAGTCAAGAATGTGGTGGCGGATCATCTCTCCCGATTAGAGCAGCCTGAGGATTCTGAGCAGATTGATCCTATTCGAGATACCTTCCCAGATGAGGCGATCCTTGCTATCGCCTCACTCCCGTGGTACGCCGATATTGTGAACTTTCTCGTTGCTGGGAAAGTCCCACAAGATTGGCCCAGGCAGAGGCGTGAGACCTTCCTTGCGAAGGCCAAGTCCTACCACTGAGAGGATCCCATCCTTTACCACGAAGGAGGGGATAGCGTCTGGCGTCGGTGTATTCCTCAGGAGGAGCATCATAGTGTCCTCACTTACTGCCACAAGCTTGAGGCAGGAGGACATCATTCTGGGAGGAGAACGGCACAGAAAGTGCTCCAATCCGGCTTGTGGTGGCCTACCCTCTTCAAGGACTCTGATGAGTTCGTAAAGAGGTGTACTGACTGTCAGAGGATGGGCACTTGTGGACAGCGTGATATGATGCCGATGCAGCCCATTCACTTCTGTGAGGTCTTTGACGCATGGGGCATCGATTTCATGGGTCCATTCCCTAAGAGTCAGGGATTTGAGTACATTCTGCTGGCCGTTGATTATGTGAGTCGTTGGGTTGAGGCTATCCCCGCCCGAGCCGCTGATGCGAGGACAGTTTGCAGATTTTTGAGAAAGCACATCATCACGCGGTTCGGGGTTCCACGAGTTTTGATTTCTGATGGGGGGTCTCATTTCGTCAACGACCAGGTGAAGGCCCTTGCTAGCGAGTTCAGTATAGACCATCGTGTTGCCACACCTTACCATCCACAGACAAATGGTCTAGCTGAGGTGTCGAATAGGGAGATCAAGAATATTTTACAGAAAGTCGTCCGCCCTGACCGAAAGAATTGGTCACAGCTTTTGGACTCGGTCTTGTGGGCATATCGGACGTCTTTCAAGACTCCATTGGGCACATCTCCCTTTCGCCTCGTTTATGGCAAGCCATGCCATCTACCTGTTGAGCTGAGGCACAAGTCACTTTGGGCAGTCATAGATATTTTGATGGATCCAGATGGTATTGGAGACCAGAGGAGGGCAGAGTTAGCTGCCCTGGAGGAGCTTAGAGATGCAGCTTTCTCAAGCAGCCTACATTATAAGGAGAAAGTGAAGGAGTGGCATGATTCTCATATCAGCCACAAGCATTTTGAGATTGGACAGAAAGTATGGCTGTTTGATGCGAGGCTTAGATTATTTCCAGGGAAGCTACAGAGCAAATGGAAGGGACCTTACTTGGTCAGAAAGGTACACGATAACGGAAGCATTGATATATCTGAGTTATCTTCTGAGAGTACCTTTCGAGTGAACGGCCAGCGGCTCAAGCCATTTCTAGATCATGAGCCGCGGGACGTTATTATTGCCGCTATTCATTTTGCGTGAGATGTGGTCTCTTGACTCACATCTTTTGCATCTCACGCCTGATTCTCACTGTTCTTCCGTCTGTATAGATCCAGTTGTCCATATCATTCTATTCTTTAGTCCCACATCCCTTTTCTCATCCTGTGATTATGCTATACTTAGGGTGTACTTTACCCTAAGTATAGGGGGGAATGTCGGACCTGCGAGTATTCTTTTCATTCTTTCTGCTCCTATTTTTGTTGCCTATACTTAGGGATATTTTACCCTAAGTATAGGGGGGGCAGATTCTGTATTTTCTTCACTCGGCTTTCCCTTCATGTACAGCTTGCTATACTTAGGATTAGTTAATCCTAAGTATAGGGGGAGACCACCGAGTTCCTCTCATTCTATTCATTTATTCATTTCTGTACCTAGCCATTCCTTTTCACTTCCCTTTTGCTAAGCACGAGTTATGTCTTCTTCATCGCTCTTGATCACTCTGAGGACATCGTTCGAGCTAAGTATAGGGGGTGTGTATATATTTCATATATACTTTAGCCATAACTCGTACTCTGTGTAAGTGTGTTAATAAATAAAATGGTAAAATGGGCTAAAAATCACAAAAATTTAAAAATTTTTCATGTACATAAACCTCTTTTATCTTGCACATACATAGCTAGTGTACAAAGTATTTTTGTAAAAATGATTTCAAAAATCTTTTGTGTAAAGCTTGTGTAAATATTTTTGTATCAAAATTATGTATATAGTACAAAATTTTTCCAAAATGTTTTGAAAATCAAAAGTTTGCAAAAATCTCGTGTAAATGTTTGTAAATATCTTTTTGCAAAACTAGCACCTCATGCATCATTCATGACTTCAAAACATTTTTTCAAAAATTTTGCATGATTGTAAAATATTTGTAAATAGCATCTTGTGTACATATATGTATATAATTTTTCCTGGATGAGAGTCGACATTTAAACTAAGCCTGGAATTAAATTGAGAAATGGAGCTTGAAAAGATCTTAATCCACCTAACTTTAAGAGGAACCTTATAGGACTTAGGGTTAAGGCTTTTCAGGTCCATAAGGACTTAATTCTTTGAGTCCACTAGGCTATGAGCATATGTCATCTTGATGAGCCTAAGTAGAGCACTTAACAACACACGCATGACTCTTAGAGACAATGGTTTGACTTGCACCTGCACTTACACATGGCTCTCCACGGATGAGGTGGTGAGGAGGCAGTTTCCTTTGGCTTGGGGTAGCATATGAGGGTAGTACTGCTAGGCGGAACCTCTCTTCTTCTTATAGTGAAGGAAGTGCACCTCAACTTGGTCTAGTGGTGATGAAGTCTAAAGACAGAAGCTGTGGGTTGCAATAAAGCTTCAAAAGAGGGATAGTCTACTGGCTCAAAGGGAAATTTCTTATATGCTGCACCATGTCGATATGTTGTACAGAAGTCTTTGAAAAAAAAATGCAAAAATGCAAAAAGAACTCCAAAAAAGTGGTGGGTCGGATTGAAATTTTAATAACCCCACCGGAGTGTACATAGTCAAATAAAGCAAAAGCTTATGGTATCAATGTTACATCTCATGAAGCTTGCAGCGGAAGACTTAGCTACACTGGCTAAGCTTCCAAAACTATATACTTCTACCCCCTCTTCTTGAGCTGGTTGCACTTGAACTTAGAAGGGAATACCCCGCTTCTCGAGGAAAGAGTTGCTAGACTGAGGCATTAGAGTTACCAGGTTGAAGGAGGTTGTTTCTTTGTTACTTCTGAGGTGGGGAGCCACATATCACTTACACCGCATGGAAATATTCATGGTCATTAGAGTTTGTGTATGTAGACTTGTTCTGATCTGGTTTATTAAGGAGTCTTGCCCATAGATTGGTGGAACTTGGAGACTGTTGAGTTTTAAGCTTAAGTCCAAATAAGGTTCCGACACATTAATAATCCAAAGATCTGATCAAGCTCCATATTTCAAGTTAATAAAGGAAAGTTTACTAATTCAACCTTGATCCATGTACATCCTCTTTTTCTTTTTCTTTTTCTTTCTTTTTCACTTCTTTTTCAAATAAGTGTTTGCTAAGGGACTAGCAAAGTTAAGCATAGGGGGGTGATGAATACCCATTCATCACTCTTTATTCTTCTATTTTAGCTACAAAAACCTTTGCAAATACATGTAAATATGTGTAAATACAAATAATTACCAAAAGCATGCATTGTGTAAAAAGATATAATTAGCATGTTTTTGTGCAAAAATAAAAGAATAAAGAGTAAAAAGAAAAAGAGGGAAATATTTAGAATAAATATTGAGCAACCTAACCCAAGGGAGGGCTCAGCATGGGCCTGACTGCATAAAAGCCAAAGTAGAGGGAGATAGGAGCTCATGTGTGCATACTTTTGTAAATAAATAAAATTATATTTTCCTCACCCAAAAATATGCTTGTATATATTTAGAAACTATTAAAAACAAAATAAAAATTTAAAAATCAAAATTCCAAAAATGCCCTTTCACCATGTACATAGACCATCATCCTTTATTTATTTAACCCTATAAATAAATGTATTTATTTTCAAAACTTTTCGTGAATATTCTATGGTATATTTTGTAAATAAAGCAAATAAAAAGAAACACAACAAAAATCAAATAAAAATTACAAAATTAAAAATGCAAAAATACATTGTATAGATACCATGTATATAAATGTATACAACTATTTATTTCACCCTTGTGTATAAATAATTAAAATAAAATAAAAATACCATTTTGTTCTTTATTTTATGATGTAAATAAATAAAATATAAAATGGGCATAAAAATACATAAAAATAACAAATAAAAAATCAAAAATTAAAATCTATATAGTGTACATATACCTATATATATAGCTACCCTATTTTTATTTCCAAAAAATTAATTAAAAATCACCAAAAAATAGAAAAAAATAAAAGAAAAATATTTCATGTTTTGAGTTTTTCTTAATTCGGCCTTTTTCTACCTTAAATTAAATAAACAAAAAAATAAAAACGTGGCAGCTCCTGATTGGTCCACGGGGGATTGTTGACCCTGGTCAACTCCCCCGCGGACTCTTTCCTTTTGCGTCGACTCACGCCCGACCCGACTTCGTCGATTTCTCCACGCGTCTCTAGCCTGTCGCCCCCGCGAACCCCGCGCCCGGATTCTTCGCCGTTCATCCGACATCCTCGCCAGATCCTTCGCCGTGGGATCCACGCCTTCCATAGCTGCCTCCACTCAACCCTAATCGGCCCTGTCTCCATATATATCCCGACCTCCGCCGCCTCCGCGCCTCATCTTTGGCTCGCCACTTTCATTCCCGTGACCTCCAGAGCAATCACCGAGGTGACAGCTCGCGTTTGCCCCTGTTGCAGTGAGGAGAGGGTGCCCCGACCATCGATCCGGCAGCTTCGCGCCGCCGTGCTCCGCCGCTTGCAAAAGCTCGAGCCTCAGGCCTTGACGCCCTTCGAGGCTACGACCGGGAGCTAGCTAAGCTCCAGCACAGTCTTCCGCACCACCCAGGTAGATCCTTTAGGCCATAGTTTAGCGTAAATATCGATTTTTAGTTTACTGTTAGCGTAGCTCCACCGCCGTCGCCAGCCACCTCCGATACCCCATTTGTCATTCCGACCCGACCATCGTCTTCGCCAGACCTCTCCGCATCTTCTTCACCCCTTCGCCCAACCCAGCTCGCACAGGAGCTGGGATTCGAGCTCCTCCGTCCATCGCCTCGCCGGAGCTTGCCCATTTCGCCTCCCCGATCACCTTCACCACGCCTAACAGGGTCGAGGCACTTTGCCCTCGACCCGCGAGTTTGCTGGGATACTTTGCAGGTCTATCCAAGCCCATCTGAGGGCTTGGACCACTTGGTCCAGCTGCTCCACCTCCGCCGACCTCGCCGGACCTCCCAGAGGATCGGTTGGGCCATCGGAGGGCTCCATTAGACGCGGAGGGCTCGCAGCTTCCTTCTCCAACCTTCAGCGAGCGTCCACGAGGAGACCAGCGCCGCCACGAGTCCGGCGAAGTTCGCCGGAGCCCTGTTCGTCCACCATCCTCCTCCGCCGTCCGATTGACCCCCGAGCTCCAGATCCAATCACGTTCGTCTATTTGAGGAGCAGCGTCAACCGTCAGATCCATTCGAGGGTCGATCTCCACCGTCGATCCAGCGCAGCTCAGCCTCGTCGTCCGTCCACCGTTCGATCTGCAACGTGGCAGCACCTGGACCGTCGGATCACAGTCTAGGACCGGAGCCCTGGGCGCCACCCCCTTCTCAGCCGTCCATTTATCCACGTGGCGCACATCAGGCCGTCGATAATAATAAAAGGGGTAAATTCATCTTAGGCCCCTCTGTTTGTTTTATTTCATCTTAGTCCTGTAATTTTTAAATTAAGTTGTTTATTTTCTGGGATATTTGCATTAAGGACCTCGTACTTACTTTATTTGCACTTATACCCCTGTCTACGTGGACCACGTGCTTCGTCACGTGAACTTTATTGGGTTATTTGCAATATAAACCCTGTAGTTCTGGATGTTACGGATTGGATAAAAAGTTTTCTTTATTTTCATTTATGCCCCTGTGCGTGATTTAATTTCCCATGTGCGATATTTTTTGGGTTATTTGCAGATAAGCCCCTGGACTTTTGGTACTTGTTACCAATAAGTCCTCGGAACTTATTTTTCTTACATTTGGGTCCCTGAGTGCCCCAGACACGCGCCTCGCGCGTGATTTCTTGGGTATTTTGCACCAGGACCCCCAGAACTTTGGGTATTTGCACTTTGGTCCCTGTGCACAGTGCCCCCCCTTTATTTTTGAATAAAATATCAAATCACCTCCAAATTCGATGAAAATTAGACACATGGCTCCTGCCATGGTGTAGAATTTTTGTGAATTTTTGAGGACATTTTTGATTTCATTTGCTATTTTTAAAAATTCAAAAACCCTTATTTTTGCTACTGTTTAGAGTCAAAAACCCCAAAAAATATCAAAACCCTTTTAAAAATTCCATAAAAATTAGTTACTGTTTATTTTGTGTTCCTTGATTTTCTAGCCAATTTTGGCTATTTTTCATTGAGTAAAAACCCTAAAAACTTAAAAACACCTCAAAACTCCTAAAAGTCATAATAAATAATTTAAAAACTCAAAAACAATAATTTTGGTGCTCAAATTTTCCTTGTTTTCTCTAGTATACAGGAAAATTACCTCCAGGTCCCTTTGAGATCCTTAGATATTTTATCTTTGGGTTTTGGGTCTGGCTGGACAGTACCCCTTGCTTTTCGCACTGTTTGATTTTTAGGAAATAAAATAAACATCAGAAAAATCTCAAAAATTCACCAAAAACATAAAAAATATAAAACACATAAAAATATTTTTGTCTGAATTTTTGCTTGCTTTTTAATGCATTAAATAAATTGTTCAAGTTAATTGTTTGTGTGCTTTTCCTGTTTTCTTTATATTCCAAAAATCCTAAAAAAATATAAAAACCCTTAAAAACACTAAAAAATACTCTCTCGGATTTCTGACTACATCGTAGGCCGCAAGGCCAATCTGTGCTCCTTGTGTTCGACCCTGGGTGCTATACCAGGTTAATCTCATAGCAGGACCGCTCTCTTTTGTGCTCGATTAGTTTTACATGTTCTGAGTGGTTGATTTTTCTTGATATACTTAGCCCGAGTGACTGAGGTCGCGACGACCATTTCTTTACCTTTACCTTAGTCGTTCGGGCGGTTATCAAGCTCCAGCCATCAGCAGCATCTTGAAAGATTCAGACCGACTCATTTGTATATACCATCATTCCTGTACATGCTGTCCTTTCTCCTCCCATGACTTTAGTAACTCATCCCAGCTTCATCTATCTCTATATTGGACTACACTTAGGATGACCAGATCCTAAGTATAGGGGGGATGAGCCACCTGAGTCTATTCTCTGTAAATCCTCAGATCACATCGGTTCTCATACTCACTCCTTTCCTATACTTAGGCTGACTAGAGCCTAAGTACAGGGGGGACCGATGTCCGCCTTGTATATATTCATCCATTTCCTCTCTTCCCCTTGTCCGCCCCATTTTTGATCCTCTTCTACACTTAGGCTGCCAGAGCCTAAGTATAGGGGGGCGGAGCGACTTCTATGCATTTTGTAATTGTAGCTCTCCTACACTTAGTACGAGCTATGTCTTTTTCAACGCTTTTCGTGCTCTGAGGACATAGCACATGCTAAGTACAGGGGGGCGTATATATATTACACATATACTTTACCCATAGATCGTACTTTCGCGTATTTTCGCGTACTTTTGTATATAGTATACAATAATTACGGGGTGGGTAAAAACTGAAAAAAATTGTGTTGAAAATAAAGGCTTCTTATTTACTCTTGCACATCATCTCTGCATCTGAAAAGAAAAAAAAGAGTCTTGCATTTCAGTCATGTACATAGCATATCACCTACCCCTCATCTGCATATCCTGCATATGCAAGGTGAAAGGCTAGTGGGTTCTGAATCAAGTTATGAGTAGATATTGAGGATGGACTTGATTTGTCCTTAATCCACCTATTTTCAGAGGAACCTTATAGGAACTGGAGTTAAGATTTTTCAGGTCAAGTGACTTAATTCTTTGAGTCCGCAAGTCTATGTTCACATGTCATCTTGATTAGTCTAAGTAGAATATCTCGTGCACACGCATGATTCTTTTAGACAATGACCTAACTTGGACAAGAACAATGCACGTAGCTCTTCATTGATGGGGTGGTGAGGAAGTAGAATGCTTTAGCTTGGAGTAGCACACGAGTGGAAATATCCGTCCTCCTCTAGGGAGGGTAGTGCATCTCAACCTAGTCTGGTGGTGTTGAAGTCTAAGGACAGGACGTTGTGGGTTGCAATAATGCTTCAAAAGAGGGATATTCTACTGGCTCTAGAGGAAAACCTTTTGATGTATATGCTGCCTTCTATATAGTTGATAAAAAAAGGAGAAAAATGCAAGAACTCCAAAAAAATAGATAGGCCAAAGTAGAAGTAAAATATTGCCTGTCGGAGAATGTATATTAGAAAGAAGATTGCAGCTGGATGACTTGGCTACACTGGTCAGGCATCCCGGGATAGGTAGCTACACTGGCTACCGTCCATTCTTCTCTCCACGCCCTCCTCTTGAGCTGGTCGCACTTGAACTTAGAAGGGAATACCCCGCTCCTCGAGGAAAGAGTTACTGGATCGGGTTATTGAGTTACCTTGTTAGAGGAGGCTGTTTCTGAGCCATTTCTAATGTGGAGAGTTACGTTTCACTTACACAGTACAAGTAAGAATCATAGTCATCAGAAATTTGCGTTTGAGGATTTGTTCTAACCTGACTGTTGAGACGTCTTGAATAAAAGACTTGTGGAACTTGAAGTCTATTAGGTCTTAAGTTCAGGTCCGAGTAAGGTTCCGCCACACAATTAATCCAAAGGTCGAGTCAAGCTCCATTTTCAACTTTTGTTCATGAGAACCCAATCTCATTTCACTCTTGCATTTCATTTTAGTTGCTCGGGGACGAGCAAGGTTTAAGTATAGGGGATTGATGAATCTGTGATTCATCACTCTTAAAGTTGAAAATAGAGCTTTGTTCCCGAGTAAATAGATGCATATTTCTACTTATAGTGCATAATTAGCATTCATGCATGCAAGCATAATATCTGCATTTTAGCATTAATATTTGCATAAAATAAGAAGCCCAATTCACTTGTAAATATTCACCTGTATATTAGATAAAATACCTTATTGTATATATTTTATACGAACTCTTAATCCAATAAAACCAACTCTATTGTGTATATATGACTAACACTAATTAAAGAAAAATATCAAAAAAATAATACTAACTTGTAAAATTACCCAATAAAACCCCAACCAGTTCAAGACCTTAGACCATAAAAAGCCCATAGTTCTCTTGTACCAACTCCAAAATAGGTATACTCACTTTCAGATGAATACATATCCAGAGACCTTTAAAATGAGACTAATTTCATCTAATTCGGAGCTCGTAGGAAGAAGCTGGGTTTTTGGGCCTCTATGTATATTATATATGTGTATATTTGTATTCTTGTATTTTTGTATCATATTTGACCTCATCTCCGTTTTTGGTCAACATGAAACTCGTAGATCAAGATCTACAACTTTTATGTTTTGAGTTTTGCCAAATTCGGCCTCCTTCTCTCTCTAATCTCATTTCTTCTCGCAGCCACTCACATCACGCCATGTGGCGCACTCTGATTACGCCACGCAGCCCGCTCCCCTTGCCTTAGCCGCCCGCGCCCACAGCCGTTGGATCTTCATCTCGATCCAACGGTTGCGCCATCTCCACGTATGCCCTTTATTCCCTGCCGTTTGATCTTCCCAGGTCTTCATCACCACCGTCCTTGAGCGCCTCTCCCTCATCACGCCACGTGGCAGCTTGAACGCCGCTTGATCGCGCCCTCAACTTTCTATCACAACCGCTGATTCCACACCTCACGCCTAAGCCATTGGATCAAGCCTGGATCAAATCCGAGCCGTCTGCCAGCGCTTGTACTTTAGCGCACCACGTGGCGCACCGCTAACCCTTAGATCGATGCGCCTTAGATCAAATCCAAGCCGATCCTTAGCGCTTTCTTCTCCGCCGTTGGATCACAAGATCCAACGGCCAGGACCTTGTCTTCTACCTCCAGTCGACCTCTCTCCCACGATCTCCACTGCGTCGACCCGTCGCCCCCTTTCTATTCTCGGCCCCACTCCTGCCACCCTCTCCGACCGCCAACACCACCACGATGGAGCCCATTCTTCCCTCATCCTCGCCAACCCCCTCGCTTCCCATGACTCCCACCAGAGTCGCCCCACGACGACCACGAACCTCACCTCGTCACCATCTACCCCTTCTCCTTCACCCTATAAATCATCGTCCTTCGGCCATATTCTTCCCTATCCCGCCATTACAAGAGGAACCCTTGAGCTCAAAGCAATCTATTGGTGATAGCAATTGAATGTATCTCCGAGCGACGACAGGCCTTCACCTCCGGCGAGATCCACGACGTCGCCACGCCGTGTTGCAACTCCTCCGATGAGTTGTGTGAGCTCAAGCCCTCTACCGACCTTCGAGCGACGACCAGGAGCCCAGATCCGAGCTCCATCCCCCAGGTAGCATCCTCCATTCTCCTCTGATCTTCTCCTTATTTTCTCCTTTGATTTCTCCGATTAAATTCACCCTCCGCAATCATCTTCTCACTCCACTGTCCTCCCTCCGAGCTCCGATCTTCGCGCTACCATTATTTTCCTCAAACGCCGTACCCCACCTTTCACCGATGCCAGCTTCGCCACCTAGGCGAAGCTCGATCACCGGACACCCCCCCCACTGCTACGCAGGCCTCGTTTTTCACCCAGCACAACTCCACGAGCACGCGCACGCTTCGACTATATCTCTAACCCCTGCAGGTACCTTCGCTGTCACTGGTCGGAACTTCGTCGGAGCTCCCTTCGAGCTCCTCGTCACCGAGCTCCAGCGCACCTCCTCCACTCTTGAGGCCACCAGACGCTTCACCACCTCGCCCCGCTTCTTCCGAGCTACGTCACAGTCTCCCGCGCCCCTCGCCGATGGCTGGAGGACAAAGCGGAGCAAGCCCAGCTTCGTCAGAGCCCCGCCTTCTCCTCCGCAGGAGGCGGAGGGCCGTTGGGGACGACATCCCACAGCCGTTCGATCATCTTGATCGAACGGTCAAGATCACGTCACGTCGCCACGAAGCAACCGTAGGATCAGGCAGATCCCACACGTCTGGTCACGCCACGTCGCCATCAGCGAGAGCAGCCCAAGGCCGTTGGATCCCTCTAGATCTAGTGGTGCTTCGTCGTCCACGACACACTCTTCATCGAGCTCCAGGTACCGTTGGATCAATCTAGATCCAACGATCACGGATCGCGCCACGTCGCCCGATCCGAGCCTCTTCCCCAACCTCTAGGCTCGGATCACCCGAAGCTTCTCCGAGCCTCGACCCGAACCTCCAGAGTCGCCCGAGCCTCGTCCCGAGCCGCCGACGTCCACCGAGCCTAGGGCACCCCACGTGATCTACACGTGCAGCCTGGGAAAATTGCATCGAGGCCCCTGAAGGTTTTCCATATTGCACTTCAGTCCCTGCCAGGAGCACCCCACGTGAGGAGCACGTGATTCGTGGAGAAATTGCACCCACCCCCTGCATTCTAGGTAATTGCATAAAAGTCCTTGTCAGCATGTTTTATTTTAGCAATTTTAATTCTTGTATTGCATTTATACCCCTGTCTTTGCACGCATATTTAGGTATTCATCTTAATTCATTTTTTTGTTTTAAAAATTGCATGGTTTAGCTTACATTTCCCCCTCATTATGTGACACGTGGAATATTTTTGGAATATCAGTGGAATTTTCTATTAATTAATTGGTTCATTTTTGCTATATTTTGCCCAATTTCACCTCTTTATTGATTGTAATTTTTCTGTGACTCCAAAAATTCCCCCAAAAATCACAGTAGAGCTTGAATAATCAGCTTTACCTTGCATAAAATTTCATCATAAGTGCACGCATATCGAGGCCTAATAAATCATCTATTGATTTGATTAATTGATTTTTCTTAGGTCCATTTCACATGAAAATTTAGGTTCATTAATTTTCCTGGATTCTTCACAACTTACATCTATCTAGGATAATTGGGATATCGGAAAAATAGTGTGATTTGGTATTTTTTAAAAGTAAATTAGTCAAAATCACCTTGCATTCATTTTTAATTCATAGTTAATTAATTTAGTGTCAGGAAATCCCAAAAAAATTAGGGTAGACTAATTTCATCATAATTCATCATCTGGTTAAGTTTCATAAGTTTTGGAATTAATTTGACTATCTTTCTGATTTAACTTATAATTTGACCTTATTTTGCAGGTGTCTCGCATAAAAACCAAAAAAGACCAAAAATATTCCCTCCGAGAATCTAACATTAGAAATTTGCTTCGAATCTACCTAAGGAGACTGCTGCCTCCCTGAGTTCGACCTTGGACTTCCACCAAGTAAAAAATTTTGTCGCTCGAGATTAACTTGAATATAATTGAAAGTGGTTTTTGATCTGCCCTCATTATCCGACTGCAACGAACAATATCAATTATTTGAACATTAATTTGCTCGAATTAACAAGGGTAGTGGGAAGCGGTTATCATCTACATCAATAGTTTCCGGTCATTATCAGCTCACCTTTGACCGACGATCAAGAATCTCGTTTGATGGAGATTCTAGAAAGAAACCTCAAGGCTATTGGGTAGACTGTATCCGATCTTCGTGGGGGTTAATCCTGCTTTGTGTTCGCATCATATCTATCTCGATCATGCCAACAAACCCTCCAGAGAATTTCAGCGTAGGCTGAAATCCGGTTTTACGAGAAGTTGTCAAGAAATAGATTACGAAATG
Organism: Ottelia alismoides; assembly: GCA_037367405.1. Lineage (NCBI taxonomy): Eukaryota > Viridiplantae > Streptophyta > Magnoliopsida > Alismatales > Hydrocharitaceae > Ottelia > Ottelia alismoides. The sequence continues at coordinate 127,843 of JAZKJV010000021.1, forward strand.
GTGCGACGCAGGGTTCATTTATCCTATCTCCAACTCTGAATGGGTTAGCCCATTACATGTTGTCCTGAAGAAGTCGGGAATTCAGATGGTTAAGAATAAGAGTGGAGAGGAGATTCCAAAGAGAGTAACCACGTTGTGGCGAGTATGTGTTGATTACAGAAAAATGAACACCGTGACGAAGAAGGACCACTTCCCTGTGCCTTTTATAGACCAAGTCATAGAACGGTTGGCAGGGAAGGAGTACTTCTGTTTCCTTGACGGTTACTCCGGATACAACCAGGTATCAATTGCTCCTGAAGACCAGGAGAAAACCACTTTCACATGTTCGTTCGGCACGTATGCCTTTAGATGGATGCCCTTTGGATTGTGCAACGCTCCTGCTACTTTCCAGAGGTGCATGCTTGCTATTTTTGCGAACATGGTCGGTGATTTTCTAGAGGTTTTTATGGATGAATTTTTGGTCTATGGTGAGTCTTTTGATGATTGTTTAGCGCACCTAGAGCAGGTTCTACAGAACTGTTGTGAGGTAGATCTCGTTCTGTCCTAGGAAAAGAGCCATTTTATGGTTACTCATCGTGTTGGGGCACGTCATCTCCCAGCGAGGCATGGAGGTTGACCCTTCCAAGGTGGATGTCATCAAGAAACTCGAACCACCAACCAACATCAAGCAGTTACGGTCATTTCTGAGGCATGTCGGCTTTTACCGACGGTTTATCCAAGACTTCTCCAAGATTGCCCGACCGTTAACTGAGTTATTAGGCAAAGACATCGAGTTCGTGTTAAATGATAAATCTCTTAATGCCTTCCTCACTCTGAAAGAAAAGATTATCAGTGCTCATGTCCTACAGCTGCCTGATTGGTCTCTACCCTTCGAGATCATGACGGATGCTTCAGATTTTGCGGTCGGTGTTGTATTAGGATAGAGGAGGAATGGACTTCCATTGCCATCCATTATGCCAGCAGAACCTTAGACGATGCTCAAAGAAATTACACAGTGACAGAAAAGGAGATGTTGGCAGTAGTATTTGCTCTAGATAAGTTCAGATCATATCTTCTTGGCTCGAAAATCACAGTTGACACTGATCACTCAGCTATCCGATTTCTGATGGAAAAGAAAGATGCTAAGGCACGCCTTCTTAGATGGATTCTATTACTTCAGGAATTCGATTTGGATATCAAAGATAAACCTGGGGTGAAGAATGTGGTAGCTGATCACCTCTCTCGATTACAGTCAGATCAGACTTCAGATGAGTACACGCCAGAGATCGCAGAGAGATTTTCTGACGAAAGCATCTTTGCGGTTACCGAACTTCCGTGGTATGCATATATAGTGAACTTTCTGGTCACACAGAAAAGTCCTCAGGGTTGGCCAAAGAAACGAATTGAGAAACTAGTTTCTGAGGCACGATATTACCATTGGAAGGATCCGATTCTTTTTCGCGAAGGACCGTATTGTGTTTACCGGCGTTGTATTCCTCAGGAGGAATATAATAGTGTCCTCACCTTATGCCATTCTTTAGAGTCAGGAGGACATCACTCAAGGAAGAGGACAGCGCAGAAGGTACTTCAGAGCGGATTATGGTGGCCGACTCTTACTAGAGATGCCTGCACATTCGTGAAGAGTTGTCCAGATTGTCTGAGAGCTGTAGGAACAGTCAGTGCCAGAGATGCAATGCCGATGCGACCTGTTATTATTTGCAAGATCTTGACGCATGGGGCATAGACTTCATGGGACCATTCCCCTCTAGCAGCGGCTTTGAGTACATTCTTCTCGTTGTAGATTATATTAGTAGATGGGTGGAGGCTATACTCGCACGAACCGCAGACAGTAAAATCGTTTGCAAGTTTCTAAGGGAACACATATTTTTGCGGTTCGGGATTCCACGTATTCTCATTTCAGGTGGGGGTAGCCACTTCATCAATAAGGAGGTCAAAAATCTAGTGAACAATACGATATTGATCACAGAGTAGCTTCTCGTTACCACCCACAGACGAACGGCATGGCCGAAGTTTCAAATAGGGAGGTGAAGTCAATTCTCTAGAAACTAGTACGACCGGAGAGGAAGAACTGGTCACAGCTTCTAGATCAGGTTCTTTGGGCGTATCATACTGCTTATAAAACTCCTTTAGGTACTTCTCCATTCAGATTAGTTTGAGGAAAGCCGTGCCACTTGCCCGTAGAAATCATGCACAAATCTGAATGGGCAATTCGAGAAATTTTACTGGATGTACAGAAAGCAGGAGCCAAGAGAAAGATAGATCTGAATGAGCTGGTAGATATTCGAAATCAAGCATAGGAGAACACACTCATCTATAAGGACAAAGTGAAGAAATGACATGATAGACATATTCGTCACAAGACCTTTGTCCCAGAGCAGAAAGTCTGGTTGTTCAATGCAAGGTTGAGAATTTTTTCCGGCAAATTAAAAAGCAAGCGGGAAGGACCGTACATAGTCAGAACGGTGCACGACAATGGCAGTATAGCAATATCAGATGTATTACCTGGTGCAGAACCGTTCGTGGTTAACGGGCATATGCTGAAGCACTTCGTCAAGAGTACTGATCATCTGGCTCGTACTGAAGTGATCTATTTTCCAGGAATCATGATCATCCTTTCATTTCATCTCATTCTGTACAAATGCTTTTTAGCCTTTCGATTCTGGAGATCCACAACACTTGTATATTCTTCGTAGACCACAATCGTCCCCATTTTTTGCTCGACTTCTATGCTTAGGATACCATATCCTAAGTATAGGGGGGATCGATTGTTCGTTGATTCACGTTTTATATTTTGTTCTGATTCTTTTGTATATCCTTTCTTCTCCACAAATCACTGGTCTTCGATTTTTGGCTACACTCTTTATATACTTAGGATGCCTTATCCTAAGTATGGGGGACCGAGTGATTCTGATGAGTTCGTATTACCTATACCTTTTAAACTCTCGTTATTTATTCTTTTCACTCAGTCATCCCGTTTTTGCTCTCCCGTTATACTTACGATTACCAGATCATAAGTATAGGGGGAGGGTTGACTGACTTGTCTCGTATATTCTTTTCACCCACTTTTACTTAGCACGAGTTATGTCCTCCTTTTTCTCTTTTGACGCTATGAGGACATAGCTCAAGCTAAGTATAGGGGGGTGCGTATATATTGTATATATACTTTCGTCCATAACTCGTACTTTGATGTATTTTCTATATCCATAAAATCCATAAAAAGTGGGCAGGGTTAATTTAAAATCTATTTATATATTTATTTATTATTTATAAAATCCTTGTAAATAAGTAAAATATGTTCAAAACTTGTATCTAAAAGCTGTAACTAAAATATGTATTTAAAATTCATATAATGTTTATTTAAAAACTTATTTATTAAAACATGTGTAAAAATTACTCAATCCTTGTAAAATTTTCTGTAGATAAAAATCGTAAAATTCATTGGATACTTAACCCAAATAAAAAATATATATCTTGTAAAAACCATGAATAAAAAGGACTTGTTTATAAAAACCAGAAACTCCATAAAAATACAAAACCCTAAAAATCATAAAAACCGTAAAAAACCATAAAATCCATAAAAACGAGTAAAATTCAGAAAATATACTTCACAAAAACATGGTTGCATTTGCATTCGCATTTTTCAGAATAAGTTTGATTTCTAGAACTAAAATTGAGTTTAGTCTAAAGGATGGAGCTTGATCAAGGCTTTTAACTTCCATTGTAAGGAGCCTACTTAGGAACTGGAATTTAGACTCTTCAGGTCTATGACTTAAAATCCTTGGGTTCCATAAGACCATGTTCGGGAAATCAAGTCATCTGTGCTTAAGTAGACCATTTGGTGTCATCCGTATAATTCTACACCAGTGAACCAATCTTGAACACATGCACTCCACACTTAGCTCAACTTGTATAGAGTTGCGAAGAGCCGTACATCTTGGTAGTGCGTTTCTATCTTTATCTTTGCGGCATTGAAGTCTAAAGACGGGAGAGATTGGGATTGCGATAGTTGCTTCGGATGAGGGAAGGATCTGCTGACACAATTTTTCTAAGACGTCAAAAAAGGGACGGAACAAAAGATGCTATATCCGTCGAGGCACAAAGAGATGAATGCAGTGCAAGCCAATTACAAAGTAAAATCAAAGAAGAAGCCACCAAATACAAAAACGACCACAATGGTCCAAGCTTCCACCAAAAATGCCTGCACATCTTAGTGGAGACTCAGCTACACCGATTGAGCTTCACAGGGAGATGCGTCTACACTAGTCGCACTCCACTTCTTTTCTCATTCTTCTATCTTCTCTCTATATTCGATTGTGGACATAACAGAACTGAACTCAGAAGGGAATACCTCCCTCCCCGAGTGAATAGTAGCTGGATGAGGAAGCAATAGAAGTGTATAGCCGGGATGGACGGTTTCTGCGGTTCTCTAAGCAGCAAGAGTTAAATCAATTCACACACTATACAAGTTGACTTCAAGGATGATAGATTTTGCGGTATGGATAAGTGAATCTGAAATAACCGATGAAAGGATCTTGAATAAGGATTGTTGGAACTTGAGGACTGTTGAGGATAAAATCCTAATCCTAGTTAAGGCTCCGACAAAATGCTAGTTTCAGGCCCGATCGAGCTCTGTCCTTTGTCTGTTCTCATGAATTGGTTTAGGAAAACAATTCATTCTAACTTTCTTTCTTTTTCACTTACTTTTTCAAATTAAGTGTTTGCTAAGGGACTACCAAAGTTTAAGAAGTATAGGGGGTTGATGAATCCATGATTCATGAACTTTTCTGTCGCATTTTGTCTTAAAACCCTTAACAAATACATGTAAATATTCATTAATTCTCATCTTTTAGCAAATCCTCATTCATGTATAAATATTCACTTTTAACCATCAAAATAATATAAATAAATAAAGAACAAAGGAAAAGAACAAAAGGCAGATTGGATATATGTATATATGTACAATATGACTTAAAATATAAATATAACTGAAAGGTATATTTATATAACCTAAACTCCGATATCAAGTCAGCATGGATTGGTCGACAAGCCAACAAGTAGGGGGAGATAAGGAAAGAAAATCCTAAAGATAAATTAAACCCCACTCTATATATATTCATCACTATTCATAAAATAAATACAAACTTCAAAGATTTTTAATTAACTCATATGTTCATATTTTTCACCAAACTCTTTTCCTAATTATTTCTAAAAATGTATATAAAAATATAAAAATAAGTTAAAAATATTAACCTATATAGATGCCAAGAAATCCAACCTTTAAATTGTCAAAATCTCAACTTCCGAACATCATAACTTCCTCGTACTAACTCCAATTTCACTCTACTCACCTTTAAAGTCCATAAAATAATATTCTCTAATTAATAAAGGTACTTTCATCGAATTCGGAGTTCGTTTGTAAAAAGTCAGTTTTGGGACCAAATGACAACGGGGTTTTTAGGCTATTTATTTTATAACACACATTATTTATAGTTTTCTTAGTTTTATAATTTCTAAATATTTTCATGATCTTGTAATTTAACCCTAATTTATTTCATAATTTTTGGAGCTTATTTATTATTTTAATAAAATCAAAAACCTTAAAATATATATAAATGAACTAGCTAACTTATATCCTTATTTATTAATATATGTAAATTAATTTATTAAAATCCATAAAAATTCACATAATCCTTATTTATTATTCTCATAATTAAGAAAATATAAAAATAATTTTTAATCATTTATTTATTAAATTAAAAATCTAAAACCTATTTATATATACATATTTATTAATATAATATTTATATTTCAAATAATATTTATTATTTATAAAAAGTAATTATTCCATAAATTAGATAACTAATTTATTTACATTTCCTGTATTTATACTTATTTAAAATAACATTATTTAATATTTAATAATGAACTTACAAGCAATTTCAATATTTGGGCCAACCAGGTGCTGACACTTGTCAGCACCTGGATCATCTTCTCCAAGAAACCGTTCAGCAAGTCTGTTCTGATCAACCAACTTTCACCCATTTATCTCGCGCGAACCATCACTCCTCCAGGCGATTTTAACCCTCAATTTGATCCTCCTAACAACCACCAAGCTCGCCAGCCCTTGGATCCTACTTGGAGCCCACGCCATTACTCTATATAAAGCACCAAAGTTCGTCGGTTCACAACTAACTCTCCAACTACCTGAAGCTTCAGCTCCAGCTGCCCGAACCCCACCTTTCCAAGCCTCGCTCCACCCGACGTGGAGGTGACAGCTCTAGGAGACGCCCCACGTGGAGGAGGGACGTCGGAGGAAGAGTTCCAAGGTGCTCCACAGCCCTTGAATCGCAGCTTCGAGCCGCATGAAGCTCCGGTGTACCGCCCGTCGAGCCATCATCAGGAGGTCATACACCTCCAGTTCACAGGTAACTTCTTCCATCTTCATCATTTCCTTTCTCGATCATCGCGCCTCAATTAGCGACACTAATCGTGTAATTAGGTAGCCTAATCATCCCACGTAAATGCCAAATCAAATCCCTTTCTCATTACATTTCAAATCAACTTCAAATCGCGACGCCATTTCATCGCCATTATCACGCAACTCGCAATGATTCAGGAAACTAAACTTTTCATCACTTTTCGATCTTGCAAAACTTTAATCAATTGGTCGATTCCTTTAGAATCGAGCATACATATCTTGTATTTGCAGATCCATCTTGAATCTGGAGCAGTTTCACATCGTTTGGAGCTTTCATCATCAAGAAAATCCACATAAAAGAAGGTTCGTCAGACTGCAACAACCTTCAGTAGTAACGAACCCGCCATCTTCATCGCTGGTTCACCATCGCCTCGAGCCACTTCCGAGATCCACCTACCGCGGGCGAGCTCGTGAGTTAGATTCTCTAACTCTCTGGCCCCGTCGGAGAGCCAAAGCCTTCATCCGATCGTCGGGAAAAGTCGAAGAAGGAGAGTCCGTCGTCAGTTGCATAACAAACTTCAAGAACACTTCAAGAGTCCCAGGTGTACAGGCTTGTGACACGTGGCAAGCCCAGGGACGTCAGATCGCGCCATCAGCTTCTAATCTCATTCGTCGAAAGCGAAGAGGTGGAAAAATTGCATCATAAATTCAGAAGGTTTCCAGAACTTTATTCCCGCTTCAGAGGTTTTCAAAAATTGCATTTAGGTCCCTCTGCAGGGACCTAAATGTAAAAACTTTTATTTTTCTCACAAAACAGTCCCCGTAAAGGACCTAATTGCAATAATTTTTAGTAGTTTTCTTGCGCTTACACCCCTGGGCTGTAGGGGATATTTGGACCTAATCTTGATCTTATTTTTCGTAGATTTTCTTGGGGTAGTTACACAACTACCCCCGCGAGGTTTTTAGTATTTTCCCATGTCTTTTTCTCATGTTTTCTTCGTGTTTTGATTCGTCGCAAATTGACTTTGTTTTGGTTTGTTTTCGTGTGTAGTCCGAGCCCGTTGCTCGGCTTTTTATCTACTATATTGTATCACCTACATTTTTACACCTATATCACCTATTATACAATAAAAAAATCTTTTAAAAAATATCCCTTTTGAAAATTAAATAAAAATTGAAAAGATTAAAAATAAAAAAAAGTAAAAATAAAAATTCAATAAAAGTGTTTCTTTCCTTTGATCACTTTCAGAAGAGATAAAATAAAATCACGAAAATATTTCCTTAAAAAATCAAAGTCTTGTATTCTGCCTCCTTGAGTTCGATCCAGGCACACTTACCTTGATAAATAAATAGTGTAGGTTTTTTTCTCTAAAAACCGAATTTGTTTGATTCGAGTTAAGATCTGTTTTCACAGATTTTTCTACACCGACACCTTTATTCTCTAAGAAGCCGCGATCCGATTTTATCCGCATCAATATTTTCAACATGGATTTAAGAAATCATTTGGATTTTGTTATGTATTCCTTACTAGAGATGCATTGCTTACCCAAATGCAATGAGAAGTTGAAAAAGGCCATTACATCTTTACTGGATGTAGTTCAGAATTTGTAAGAGTTCTCAGGTTATGAAGGGATGCAAGTAAATAAGCTAGTTTCGTTGCATCGTGGATCAAATACAGTCCAAAATTTGCAAGTGTTCTTACATGATTGATGCATGTGAGTAAAGAAGATAGTTCAAAAGATTTCACAAAAGAAACAATGGATAGGTAGTTGGAATATTGGTACTTGGATTGGTAAATCGATGGAGGTAGTAGATACGATGGAAAGAAGGAAGATTATATACCGTGTCTCAACGAGAAAAAATGGGTTGGAGAGAAAGCAAGGGAGATCAAGAAGATATGCTTTAAATTATGGTTTTCAAGCAAAGAGAAGAGTATAAAATGGTGTTGGAGTGGTGGTTCATAGAAATTTTAAAGATAGTGTGAATAAGGTGCAAAGATTTGAGGATCGGACCATTTTTCTAAAATTAGTACTTGAAGAAGAAACTTCAAATATCATCTCATTTATACCCTGAAATTGGATTAGAGGAAAGGATTACACAGAAGTTTTGAGATATTCGGATAAGATTATGCTAGAAATCCCACAAAGAGGCATGGTTTGCATTGGTAGATATATCAATAGACATGTGAGAAAGAATGCTTCAGGGTATGCTAGTGTTCGTCGGGGGCCATGGCTTTGGGGTTAGAAATGAAGAGGGAGAAGTCATTCCAAGTTTTGAAATGGCTTTATGATCTTTTCATGGATAACACTCTCTTCAATAAAAGGGAGGAGCATTTCATATCACTTATAAAAGTGGCCTAATTAAAACACATATAGATTAATTTGCAATAAGGAAAAGAGATGGAGTTTACTACAAAGATTGCAAATTTATCCTAAGAGAGAGCTTGGCATTTCAACATCGTTTTCTAGTCATGAATGTGTAAATAAATGGATTGGGAAAGATAAGGAAAGTTCCAAAAATTAGTAGAACGATGTGGTGAAATCTTCAATCAAGGCAAGAAATCTTCAAGAATGAACCTTTAGAAAACTTATCATGGGAATGCAACGAAAGTGCAAACAAGATATGGAAGGCTATAACATCTTGGATCTGAAGGGTTGCCAAGGAGGTGCTAGGCAAGTCAAAAAGAGGAGTCTTGGCCAAAATAAGTCTTGATGGTGAAGTGAAGGGATGCAAGAGAAGCTTAAAATTAAAATATCTTTCTTTAAAGCTATGTATAAGGATATAACACAGGAAATAGTCACAAAATACTAAATGGCAAAGAAGGAATAAAAAAATAACGTAAGTGAAGCTAAGGAAAAATTTTTATGAAATTTTATACAAAAAGATTGACTCTAAGGACGGTCATAAGTATATATTAAGATTAACCAAAGTAAGAGAAATAAAGACTTGATATCCTACTCTGAGATGCACTAAGAAAGAGGAAGGACATGTGCTTAGTACTCAGAAGGATATGCAGACTGGATGGAAGCATCACTTCTATAAGTTTTTCGTTCAGAAAGGGAATAAAGAGATTACTTTGGGAAATATTGCTAGCAGAAAAAGTCACCTAATTGCAATCTATAGATAAAAAATAATACAAGGAAAAATTGTTGATCGAGAATTTCAAGGGGTAATTATTATTTTAATATTATCATTGCAATCCCTAAAACTCCTAGCTCAAACAAAAAAATTGACTTCTATTCTCAAACTGAATTAATTACAAAAGAAATAATGTATCAAGATTTTTTTCTATTTAATTTACCTATATAGCAATAGCATCAAACTCAGAGAGGCTACAAATCCCGAGGGTTATTCAAGTAATCGAGAAATCAATTGAAAGAAAAAAGAGAATCTCAAATGCTCACCATCTTGGTTTTTGTGGAATTTTTATTTTATTAATTTATTAATTTTTTATTTTTGATTTTCAAATTTTTATTATTGCAATTTTGCATTGTTTAATTTTCAAAAGTATAATTTTCAAAATAAATTTATACACATAAGAAATGCATTTTTTGGATTTTTCTAATATGAAAAAAATGCTCAAAATATCCAAATAAAATCTTTGTATTTTTTGACGAATTTCAATGTTTTTTTAAATTTTCAAACATTTTTAGATTTTTTAGGATTTTTAAAATTAATAAAAATAAGGAAAAATGCAAACAGTGAGCAAATAGGATTATTTTTCAATTAAAAATACAAATAAATGCAAAAATTGTGAAAAATATTTTCCCTAAAAACTCCATGAAATTATCTACAACTAGGAACCGAAATCACAATTTTTCAATTTTTATGATTTTTATAAGATTTTGATTATTTTGTATTTTTTTGAGTTTTGTAAGAAATTATTGCACGAATATTGCACTGAAAATAAAATGCACCAAAGAAAGGTAATCTGTTTTTTGGAATTTTTGACGCAATATGTGAATTTTTATGAATTCTAAAGTTCAAACACGGGAAAAAGCCATGTTTTTTTATTTTTTTAATAATAATAAATGATGATAAAATGCTATGAAAGTTTTATGCAAAGAAGAAACATGTGACTGGAACTTAACTTGAATTTTGGAGAATTTATTGACAAACAAAAATATTTATTTTAATGACTGACTTGCAACTTAAAGTTTGGAAAATAAGGACCGAATTGCAAATAGTTAATGTTTTGCATTAAATAAATAATAGAAAGTAAATGGAGGGGCAAAATTGCAATTTACGCACGAAAACACTTGCTTTGAATGTGTGTGGCTCTACAGGGGTTGATTTTTAATTTATTAGAAACTTCAACGAGCTTCATCAAATTTGCCCAACTATAAACATGCTATGCATGCGCTTGAACTGGTAAGGGATCTTCTACAAATTTAGAAACTTCTGAGGGGATGAAGGATATGTTCCCAAAGAAATTTTAATACCTTGTTTGGGTTCTTCGTTCTTAAATCAAAGGGGCACAGGGGGAGCCACCGCTCCTTGCCTTCTCCTCTAAGCAAGGGCGACAGGGTGGATCTGGTGCGATGTGGACCAGTGACGCACTGACGGTAGAGGTCTAAAGAAGTGCGACATCGGTGCATGGTGGCATGGTCGTACAGTTGGGTCGGTGGATGGCTTCATGCGGATGGGGAAGAAGTCCTGCAATGTCAAGCTCCTGGAGGATGGCGAGCTTCTGTGCGGGATGGTTGGTGCAGGTCGGTGATGGCGACTAAGTAAGATGTCGGCGGACTTGCGATCGGCGGAGGTCCTTCTGCAGGTAGCAAGAGCAGCAGTCATCTGGTGGCGAAGAGTTGGCTAGGCAGACCGGTGGAGGAGTGGCGGGCGTCTCCTGCGGATGGAAGGGTGGCTCATGCCGCGTTGCTTTTTTATTGTAAACACAGAAACAATAGCTGCAAAAACTATCTTTTTATTTTTTTTATTTTTTTGTAAAAACAGAAACGAATAATCACTCTTTTTATTTATTTATTTTTTAAGCAGCAACTATATTTTTTTTCAAAAGTTTTTTTTATTTCATGTACCTTCAATAAAATAGAGTTATCCGACTCAAGCACGATGGCCTCGCTCCAAAATCGAATGCGGAAAATGTGAGTGGATGCAGATTTGACAAAATGGAAGATAGATCCGAGTCTCCGATCACTGTGCGTGACCAGAGTTGAGTGGTTGTGTGAGGTAGAACGTGAACGTGGTAGATCTAGAAAAGGAGATGAAATCGAAATCAATGGCGGATCAAATCATGATGTGTGATAAAAAAACGATTAATTAAAATATAGAAATATAAAATGATAACGAAATTAAAAAATACAAAGAACTAAATTACGATTAACATAGATTAAAAACAAGAGAAGAATAATGTGGATCTCACAGTGGGAGTGGAAAATACCATAATCGCCTCGACAAAAGTTGACTCGTTGTCATCAGACGGTTCGGAGGCTAGGCACCTCTCTGTAACAAGAAGACTCTTAGAAAATAGGCTCCTCTCACCAAAGATTAATCAAATTCAAATGAGGGAGGAGCAGCCATATCAATAGATAAAACAATAGAGTTTGAATTTCAAATTTTGAATGAAGATAAGAGATAAGAAAAAAATTGAAATGAGATAAAGTTAAGAAAGTAGATAAGTATTAAAATTATTTACATAATTAATTTTTTATCTATTTTGTCACTTTATTAAATTTAAAAATAAATATTAATGTTTTTATTTTTTTATGTGTTTACTTAAAGGAGTTGATTATATACATATACTATATACATATGGTACATTATATACATAGTTAAATAAGGGAATTCATTTTTTATTTAAATTTTAAATAACTATTAAAAATATTTACAAAAACAATATATATAAAAATAAGTATGGATATATAAAATAAATAGTAAAATTGCATAAACCACCCCAGAAAATCATCTTTCAAACTGTAACTCCAAAAATTATGAAACCACTGTCATTTTAAAGATTTAGTTTAGAATACGATGGAAGTACGTTTGATTCAATTCGAGTTCATATGGAGATGAAATTAGTCTTTTAATCATCACTTTATGGCTTTTTCCAAATGTGATTATTTTTTGTACATGTTTTTATTTTGCAATTATTTTTATTATTTAAAAACACTTTTGTTTACAACTTTTATTTTGTAAATTATTTAATTTGATGTCAATTTCTGTACGAATAAAATAGTGTAAGTTTTATACACACATACACACACATAAGTGAGAAGTATTTACAAAACATTTTTTTTGGATTTTTTTGATTAAGGACTTTATCTCCCCTTACTTTATCCTAGTTGATCAGGTCAAGTCTTGACCTTCTCTCAGGGATTCGGTCAACCTGTATCCATTACATATATACAGTCTTTTTTTCTTTTGTTTATTTTCCTTTATTTATTTATTTTAGGTTGAATAGTAATAAATTCATAACATTTACACACAGATGCAAGTTAGTAAGAATATCAAGTTATTATTATATGCATGTGTTTTATATGGTATTTTAAGCTAAAATACATGAATAAAGATGATGCAATATAGATTCATCATCCCCTTATGCTTTACCTTTGCTAGTCCCTTGACAAGCACTTATTTGAAAGAAGAAGTGAGTAAAAGAAAAAGAAAGAAAAAATAAAGAAATTAGGACAATATTGAGTATTAAACTTTTCTTCATAAATATGTAGTATGGAGCTCTGTCGGACCTTTGGATTATTAGTGTGGCAGAATCTTAATGAGAAATGGATTTAAAACCTAGCAGCCTTCAAGTTCCATAATCAGGTCACCTCAACTGTCAGGTCAAAACAAGTCTACGTACACAATATCTTATGGCTATGAATCTTTACTTGTACGGTGTAAGTGAAATATAGCTCCCCATTTCAAAAGTAGTAAAGACACATTCTTTCTTAACAAGGTAACTCTAGTCCCCTAGTCTAGCAACGCTTTCCTAGAGGAGTGGGGATATTCCCTTCTAAGTTCAAGTACAACCAGCTCTAGAAGAGGAGACGGAGAAAAGAATGGACGGACACCAACGTAGTTACCAATCCTTGGATGCATGACCAGTATAGACAAGTCATCTGCTGCAAGTTTACAAAAAATTGACTTTGAAGCTCTTATTATTATTTTTGTCACTTGTATATACACACCGGAGGGTATTTTACTTTTCAGTTAGGTGATAAACCCGAGGATGTTCATTGGGCGTGTACTCCACACAAGGCGAGAACACAATCGTTGAGGTGATCCATGAAAATCCTTGGATTCAATCAACAATTAACCCACAACAAGAATAAAGCAAGAAAATATAAAAAATGTGGAGTTAAAATTTATTATAACTCTACAACAAATGTGTACAGGTGTAAGTACATGTATATGTCAAACACCGGGAGCAAACGGTAGAATGAGGCAAAATCAATGCTCAAAACTTTGTCTTTTATCTCTTGTCCATGTTATTGTTTTTGTGGGTTTTAAATTTTACATTTTTATTTTTTTGTTTTATATTTTTTTATATTCAATTTTTCTATTTTCTTTTTATATTTTTATATTTTTATATTTCTTTTTCTTTTATATAAAAACTATAGCATATATAAAGTTATATATACATTATATAGGAATATAAATGCTAATAAACATAGATAAGTTTTGAAAACTAAATTGTTTTTTGCATTTTTCATATGTTTTGAATGTTTTCGTAATTTTTTTGGAAATTTTATTTTTTTATATATTTTTAAAGTAAAAAATATCCCAAATAAGGGATTTTAATAATATTCGAAATTGAATTGGATTTTAAAATAGTAAAGAAGTCCAAAATTATCCAAATAAATTTTAATATATAAATATTTATGTAAATAAAATTATAAAATAAAAAAACTTTTTTTGGATTTTTCAATATTTTTTAGATTTTTATGAAGGATTTTTAGGGTTTTTCGATTTTTACGCTTTTGTTTTTCCATTTTTAGTGATTTTTAGTATTAAATAAATTAGTATAAAAGATTATATATATATATATATGGAATTTTTAGATGTGATTTATAATTTTTTTTGGAATTTATATGTTAAACAAGGAAAAAATTGGATCCCTTTTATTTTAATAAATAACTAAAATGCCAAAAAATGCAAAATGAACACCTGGTGTGAAAGTACATGGCATGAAGCACTTAATCCTTTTTTGTGTATTCTTAGGATCATAATAACCATTTATAAAAATTAGAGAAAATGTACAAAATTTAGTGTCCTAGCAAGGGTATAAATGCAAATACATTAAAATACAGGGACTAGAATGCAAATACGCCTTAATACAATAACAATTTTTAATTTTATTATACTTTTGAGAAATTACAAAATCGCTATGGGTTTACAATGCAATTTGCCATGTTCACGTGGGACGACTCGTGAGTTAAGCTGGATTAGACCAAAATGTAAATACAAGAACTACATGGGCCTATTTGCAAAATCACCAATTTATTTCACATTTTATATTTTTTTATAGTACTAGTTATTAACTACAAAAATACGTAGGGTTAGATATGCAATTACCCCAATATAAGGTGCGATCGTACGACAGAGAGCCATCCACTTATCCACATGGCAATCTCCTATCGCACAATGATGGTTCGCGGATGGACGACATGGATTAGATTGCGCGAAGTGATCCGACGATCGGGGCGTGGCATCATCCAATGGCGAGCGATCAACTTGGTGCGGCTAGCAGATCGAACGGTCAGAAGAAGGTTTAGAAGAACAGACCAAGAACTCGCTCAAGGCTAGTTTCGATCTAGCCTCTTGATCGTCTCCGGCCGTCTTGAAGGCTCTTTATAGGGGAAAATAGATCTCTTGCTACTCCGCATCAGATGATGTGCTCAAAATGGCACCTGGAGCTCCGGCGTGGTCAAGCGGTGTCAAGGAAACAAGAGGGCTCCATGTGCCTCTTCCTCTAGAAAATCAACTTCGTTTGGAGTTCTTTGGTCCTTCAATCCTGCAGAGAAGATATCGACACACAAAATGATGGTCTGGAGGCCTTATTTGGTGGCAATGGGTGGAAGTGAAGCGTGGTGGAGGTCTCCGACGAGGGTGATGGAGGTGGAGACCCAAATTCTAGATCCACGATGGATCTGGGGTACGAGGGGGTTGGAATGTAGGCAAACAGAAGAGGAAGGAAATGAAGGTGAATGTGGGGGTCGGAAAATAGTGGAAACATGATGGGAACGTTCGCCGCAATGGAGCTCCGAAGAACTATGAAATGGGCTGATTATGCTAAAACTATGGCCTAATCATTAAAATAATTGCATAATTCAACAGCTTGAATGAAACTCTACCTAACAATATAAAAATGCGTAGTTCTTACCTGGTTTTGATTCTAGAGAGCAGAGGTCACCGACGATGGTGGCCTAGGTACTCCTCCCTCCTCTGCGAGCATCCACAACCTTCAGGGATGCACCACCTGTCACGTGGAGACCTTCTTGGCCAAAGGCGGGAGCTTTAGGTTTAGGGAAATGACCAAAAAATGGAGGGAGGACAGTAGGTGTTTATTTATGATACATGTAGTGCTCGCTTATGAACCGGTCGATAGGAAAGAATCGAAGGAATGTACATGAGATACAGGGGCTGGTGTAGATCATGGAACATCAACGATCAATTCTTGTGAAGACGTCGAGTGTGATTGAGTGATGGTTCAGCCAGGAAAAATGAATGGGGAAAAGACATGCATGTCAAATTAGCAGCCTGGAGGGAGAGTTGACCAGGCGGTCAACAAACGACGACCAGTGATTGGTCTAAGTAAGACTGTTGGAAGACAGAAACTGTATATTTATTATAAATTAATTAATTTAAAATAGTATTTGATTTTATAAATTTATATTATTAAATAACAAATTTTTATTATTTATTATAGTATTTTATTATAATTTTTATTTATTTTTTGACTTTATTTATTAGTAGTTACTTTTTAGTGGTGTATTTATACATTCATCTATGTTTTATACATTTTTATTTTATTTGGTATATTTTATTTTATTATTTTATTATTTTATTTTATATATTTATAACTTATTTTTAGTCTTATAAATATATTTTTATTTTATTTTTATGATAGAATTTGTACACTTAAATAAATAGACATGCGTAGTTTATAGGTATATTGATAGGTATTTTACCCATATTTTATGTGTGTTATTTTATTTTAATTATTTTATTGGTTTTTATTTTGGTTTCACGTTTTTTATAAAATATAAATAATATTTACAATCTTAAAAAAATAAAATAATAAAGAATAAAAGGATGAAATCCCCATTTATTTTTATACAAATATAACTATATGTATTTTATCTATGTTTTCACATAGTATTATTTAATTTTATTTTTATTTTTGGGTTTATTTTAATTTCAATAGGTACATATATTATAAATAATAATTAAAAAATTATAAAATTATAAATTTGTAAAAATAATAAAGATGAGTAAATAGAATATTTTAATCAGGTATAATGTACAATGAGGGTCAAAAACCTAACTTTCACACAATAACTCCAAAAAATATGAAACTAGCACCATTAAATAGTTTGTGAATAGTTATATACAATTAGAGGTGAATTTGATATATTTTGAGTTTTTATTTGAACGATATGGGTCTGTGAAATTAGATTTTTGGCTTTTTATTTTGTGTTAAAATGAACATTGTATATTATTTTTGTACAAACTCAATTTTATTTCTTTTATTTACATTAATATATACAACTTTCATGTACAAAGTTTCTTGATCTGATGAACGAATAATAAAGAATAAAATAGGTGTATGTATATATAAAGAATACAAGAACTGGGTTTTTATTGTATTCTTGCCCTTATCTCCCCCTACTTTATTCCTTGTCGACCAACTAAATTCATGACTTGGTCTCGAGATTTAGGGTCATAAAATATTTTTGATTGTTTATTCTTTTTCTTTTCTTCTCTTTATTTTATAATTTTGGCATTAAAAACCTTTTTTACATAATAAATGCAATAAATGTTGAATGTTGTTTTGTACAATTTGATGTTATTTATATGCATTAGTTAGGGTTTTTAAGGCCAAACTGATAGAATAAATAATGATGAAATAGAGTTTCATCACCCCCCCCATACTTTCCTTTGCTAGTCCCTAGTAACACTTATGCAATTACTGTAAAAAGAATAAAGAAGAGAAGAAAAAGAAAGAATAATGGAATTGATTTTGATTTTTAAACTTGTCTTTATAAAATCAAAGTTTGGAGCTCAGGTTAGACCTTGATGTGAGATTGTGTGTGGAACCTGGTCGGGAACCGAATTTAAAACACATTATCCTTTGAGTGTCTCAGAAATCGGTTCAAACCACCTCAATTGCCAGGTCAGAAATAGCCTACATCATACGCAAATCCTTATGATTATGAAGCTGACTTGTACAATTTAAGTGATAGTGGCTCTCCCCAACTGAAATGACAAATGGATTGTCTTCACCAGAATGACAACGCAATGATTTCCCAATCCAACACTCTGTCCTCGAGGAGAGAGGCATTCCCTTTTAAGTTAAGGTGGCATCCAACTCAAGAGGAGGAGGTGAAGAAAGGAATGGACGGTAGAAAGTGTAGCTACCTATCCTGGGATGCATGATCAGTGTAGTCAATTCATCCAGTTGCAGGCTCACATGGTATAAATTTGATGCTCAAGCTTGCTTTTTTCCCATACAACATATATACGTACTTCGGCATGTGTTTTAGTTAATTTTCAGGCATGTCCACTTTTTTGGACTTTTTCTTTTTTTTCTTCTTATTTCTTGAAATACCATATACAACAACATTTACATAAGGATTTTTTCCTCTTGAGCCACAAGACTATCCCTCTTTTGAAGCATTATTGCAACTCACACTCTCCTGTCATTCGAGTTCATGGTAACTGGACAAGGTTTAGGTCCACTTCCCTCCCTAGACGAGGACAAATGTTTCCACTCGTGTGCCTCTCATATCGACGAATCCAATCCCCTCACCACTCCAACTAAGTTGAGCCAAGTTAAAGGTGCAAGTGTCCAAGTTAGGTCACAGCCGACAAGAGTCATGTGTGTGTCTCAAAACGTTCTACTTAGTCAGTTGAGGTGACTTGAACCCAGCCCTGCGTCTCAAAGAATTAAGTCTCAATGGACTTGAAGTACCCTAAATCTGGTTCCCATAAAGTTCCAGTGCAGTTAGGTGCAATAAGGTCCAACCAAGCTCCAATCTTCGACTTTATTGGACAAGTTCAATCATCAAGCTCAATCCGAAAGAACATGAATGCTATGCAAATGCTACATTCAATGCAAAAAGAATGATGAAATTTTCAAAGAATTTGAAAAATAAAAAGAATTTTTGCGTAAAAATAAAAAGTACAATTACGCACAACTATTTACACGGGCACGCTTCTTTTTATTTATTTACAAGAGTTAATAATTAAATACTTCAAGATGATATTTATAGGTATATATATAATTGGTAAATAATTTATTTATATTTATTTTATTTAATTATGAATTTATTCCTCAAATTTATTTGAATTTTTTTTAAAACTATAGTATAAAATAATTTTTGCAAATATTTACAAACATTTGAAAGCCATGTTGCAAAGATTTTTCAAAAAATATATATAGATTTTTCACAATATTTTCACAATCATTTTTCAAAACCATTTTCAAATAGGTTTCCAAAATATTTTTATTTCACAAGAAGAAAATATTTTTTACAAATCAAATTAGTTTTACAAAGGTTGAAAAATTTTCACAAAAAGTTTTCCAAACGGGTCAAATCATTTTGCAAAAATATTATTAACACGATTCATTAATCAATATATAAAAAATAATTTGAGGAATAAATTATGTTATTAATTGATTTTTGATGAATTATTTATGTATATATAGTAATTTAAGCCATATTTATTAATAATTATACGAAAGTACGAGTTATGGCTAAAGTATATATAGATTAACCCCCTATACTTAGCATGAGCTATGTCCTTATAGATAAAAAAGAAAAGAGAAGAAATAACTCATGCTGGGTATAGAAAGCCTATACTACAATGAAAGGATGAAGAGATAAATGAATCAGAAGTTGACCTGCCCCCTGCACTTAGGATCAAATAATCCTATGTATAGCAGACTACACAAAGCAGGGAGGGTCAAGGGTGGGAATAAACAGATCACGACTCGTGCTATCTCCCCCTATACTTAGGGTGAGATATCCTTAAGTATAACAGAGCAAATCAATAAGAGAGTAGACAGTGGAGGGTATCAAAGAATGAATGAATCTTGGGGTGCAACCCCCTATACTTAGGACAAAGTACGTCATAAGTACAGAAAACTGACAAAAAAGGGTGACACCTTTTTTGTAGAAAAAGAAAATGGAAAAGGAAAAGAAGAAAAGATTGAGATATAAAGATATATGAAAAGATCGCAGAGAATGTACGCATCACCCCCCTTTATTTTGGGCAAAAGATCCCTCAATATAAGCAACAACAGGAGCGATGAAATGAACGGAGAAAGAACAACATGGTGTGTACCCCCTATACTTTGGACAAGGTACGTCCTAAGTAAAGACACACATATATGGTAAAAGATATGGCGTACACAAGACATATGGAAGAAAGAAGGAATAGAATACACAACACGTATATACAACAAGTAAGACATGGTGAATTATAGGATGCTATCTGGTAAACGAATATCGTACTCTCCTCCTCATCTCCCTGCGAGAACGATGACATAGTCAGATAGTGAAAGGACACCTGGGAATACAATTAGATGGGTGTCAACTATCGGGGACAAGAGATCGAAAACTAAACCAGGGACCCGTAGCATGAAGCAGAACATCGACTCATAAGGAAGGAATGAACGATCATAGCCAATACTGTAAGACATGGAGGAAGAAAAAACAACACAGATTCCTCCAAGTCAATCATAGTCTTAGAAAGATGTGAAAAGTGAAGAGTAGGAGATTCTCAATGCAGCGTGATATCCGATGGTCATAAAGTCTGAAAGTCACAAGAATACACCGAATAACACACTACATTGCTCAACACTTCGAGGGTCCTCAAGGTGAGCAGACTCATATGAGTCAAAGATCTCAAAATAGCCAGAAGACTCAGCTCCGTGCTCTAACAGAGAGGAGACACCAGAAGTGAAAATTGAGTATAAACAAAATGTTGTATCCTCCCGTAGATAACCCTTGGGGAGCAATACATACTAATTAATGAATAATTAGATAGATCTCACCCTTGCGAGGGTCGTCAAGAAGAGCGGACTCAAAGGAGTCAGATCCATCAGACGGATCATCAGAAGCGTTCTTGATAGGCGACAGATCAGCTACCGACAAAAGAGATCGGTAAATCTAGAAAATGTGACAGCGTCCCACAGATAACCCTCATGGAGCATACTGCCAGCTAAGCGTGAAATAATTCGGGGAATCTATCTCATCCTTGTGAGGACCATCGAGTAGAGAAACTCAAAGGAGTCTAGTCAGATAGTCCCAAGATCCAATAGATCAGATACAACAAAGCATTGGGGGACCAAAGATACATATCAAACGAACTCGGTTCTGTGCTCCGCCAAATCGGAGGCACAATCAGCAAGGGGAACCGAGCACAAAGAAAATGTTGCATTTTCCCGCAGATAGTCCTTGGGGATCAATGCAAGCTAAGAAGTAAAAAAATCTAAGTAGAAATCCTCAAAGTGACATAGGTGGATGGACGGGTCGGGAGATTGAGGATGGATCAGCTAGGAGATGAGGGAGATCATGCGGGTTCCGATTACCATCACTTTGAAGTCCAAATCAAGAAAGTCAATCAAACCTCTAAATCAAGATGGAAGGAACCTTAAAATAGATCGATCAGTCATAGTTCATTAAATCATCATCCAATCATCAAAATATATCACATCCTCAATCTGGTGTGTGTGATCAAAAATCCTCAAATAATAATCACACCTAATAATTATGCAATCATCAAAGCCCTCAAAAAGCTATATGCACACATTGGCAGTCAAATCCACAAAAAGTAGCATATCAATCTCAAGATCCTCAAAAAGTGCCCGACTTACTCCAATAATCAATGTTCATCATAAACCTCGATGCGGGCTATGCCTACAAGTATAGCAATCCCTGATAGGAGAAGGGATGATACAAAGGATATGAGGACGGTGGGCGAGATGAAGGAGGACACAAAGAAAAATGTGGTTCTAGGAGAGGGTCTCCTCGAACGAGACTAGATGTGGGTGATATAGGTGAAGAGAAAAGCTGCAAAAATCCGGCGAATACGATGAAGCTCAAGAACCAATGTCACGACTCGAATGCAGATGAGGAAATAGATATGGGCAAGGGAGAAAAAGGACTCAATGATAAAAATACGCATACAGATAGGACCGATAACTCAAAGAGAGATGAAAAATGCACATGGACTCGAAGTCTCAATCAATACACAAAGCAAACCCACATTTTACCTACTCAACACAGTGAAGATCGAGATGTGGTCTTTTTATCTTATCGATTTTCGATTTAGGTGATCAAAAAGTTGTGTACACACCAAAGATAGGCTTGATATTTGGGCACTAATCCTTAACATGTATGTAGGAATAAAATGCACAAACAAGGAGAGGGTTTCTCTCCCTAGAGCAATGAATCCATTACATTTTTATTTTGAAGTCAAATAGAGTTAATAATCCCAATTTTATTTAGGTTATCACTTGTTTTGGTTATTTTTCAATGCACGTCCTATGAGTTTTCCAATTCCATTAAACATCTTAGGTGGTCAAAATAAGAGGGAGAAGGTCGGAAAAGCTGTGCAAGTTAGAAATCGATGATGCATGCAAAGTCAGAAAACTTACAGTGCCTCCCAGCTCTCTCCATGTGGGATGCATACAAAAATTGAAAACCTATGCCAAATGAGATGCAATATGATGGAATCGCCCAACGGTAGTAACTACTATTATCGTGAAGCACAATATGTTAATTATTTGGAAATAAACCTTAAGTTCCGGTCTTGGAGACCTCTCGGTGCCCGCCACAATGGGTCCTGCTAGCGTTGTATGATGTCTCTCATGACACACGGGTCCGAATCTAAATAATAAACACTTATTATTTGACTAAGTCCAGAAACGAATATATAGGTACAAACAAATATATATTAGGGGCTTCGGACCTTATTCTATCGGGCAAGAAATTCCTAATCTAGGACTCATTCACACAAAATAAATAAAACAAAATCAAAAAATCAAGAAAAATAAAGAGAGAGAAAAACGTGAGAAAACAGGCGAGGCTCCCAAGGGAACGATCCCTCATGCAATGGACCTTGAGAAGTTGATGTACCTATGAGAGTCCACATAATTACATATATAAGCACTCTCTCACCTAAAGTTACAATTTTTTAAGAAAAATGCGTAATAAATTGGAGCCCAAAGCTGTCTCAAAAATTCCTCCAAGTCTGTATTGGTTGCTATCTTCTACCGACTCAGTCAGAATGCGGGCTCCGCCTTGCTTGGGTGCATAGGTCCTCCTAAGAGGTCCTCCATCATGACGCAATCCCTCGTAAAAAATTCAAACAGGAAGGAGTGTCTGACAGTTCACAATTATATCAAATAAGAATAAATAATAATAGAAATAAACAAATACAACAATAAATAAATGAACAAGAGATAATAGACAAAAGTCACCAATTTATTTAACACATTACATTTATAAAAATAACAGCCGCCTGATTGACACAAGTACGGATCTTCCTCGATTCGCACGTGGGCTCCGCTTATTTCCAGCCACCTGGGATTGCCTATAAAAGCTCCATTCCGTTGCCCAAAGCAGCAGCTCACGCCGCACACTCTCCCACTACCCTAGATTCCTTCCTCTTGGTGACAATATTCAGAGGGACCCTTTGGTGGTCGAAGAGAGCCGTTGCCCCCGACGATCAAGCTTCGTGGCCGGAGACCCGCCGCGACGAGCCTCCCCCGCCTTCTGTAGCGAGGTTGAGGCGAAGACCCAGTACGACGTCATCCCCTGGAGCTAAAGATTCAGTTGAGACCTTTAGGTAGCATCCATTTTAATCCTAGTTCTGTTTATCTCGATTACTTCATCCCCCGCTCCACCAGCTCCGATCCGGTGGTCAGAGCTTCATCAGTCACCCTTATCCGCTCCAATCGACACCCCAATTCACCGTCACCCTTCCCCCATAGCCTGATCATCCTAGGCTTGGCTTGGATAGCCAAGATTAGGCCCGAGGCTCCTTCTGCTGCTTCGCCGAAACCTCCACCCCCATTCGTCGTCACTTCTCTACATTTCAGGCCAAATAACCCTGACCGGAGTATCCCTCCGAGTCTGAGCTTTATTCTGCAGGTTAGAGCGCGCGCAAATATACCCCAGGTCGTATCCGCCCCACTTCGCCGGAGTTTTCCCAGGTCTCGTACCCATTCCCAGAGATCCGACCATCAGCGAGTCAATCGGACCCGTCCACCCGACGCGGAGGAGCATTGCGAGTCGACCACCGTTGTCCGATTGTTCATCGGAGTGACGGATCACTACTGGTGCTTCGTTGAACCTTGCCCAGGCAGAGTTCGTCCAGCATCCTCCCTAGCGTCGGATCATCGTTGTTGCCCAGATCGCATCAGAGTTGTCCAGAGCCTGCCCATGTCAGGCTGTTAGATCTGACATCTAACGGCCTCCATACGCCCACGTTCGCGCTCTCAGAACCACCGTTGGATTCGCCAACTGTTAGCGCCAGAGACGCACATCACCATCTAGCCAGAGTGCGACACCTGGCCCCCACGTGCGATGCACAAGCGGCTGGGTAATTTGCTCTGCTTCCCCTGTAGTTGTTTCCCTTTATTATTTAGTCGGTAATATAAAAGGTACAGAGGGTAATGTGCACAATTGATCCTGAAGTTTTTCGTATTTACATTTTAGTCCTTCCTGAATGGTTGCATGTGCATCGTCACGTGTATTTATGGGATATTTGCATGTATGATCCTGGATTCAATGGATATTATGCGTAGATATTATACTTCATTATTTGCATCCATACCCCTGTGCGTGCTGATATTGGACATGTGCGTGAATTTGTGTGAAACTTGCAGATAGGCCCTTGAGCTTTTCATGAGTGTTATCGTTTACCCCTGAAACTTGTTTTCTTTACAAAGTAGTCCCTGTGTACTGTGTGCTTCATCTTATCTTGAATAAATAGCAAACTTTGTCCAAAATTTATGAAATTCCGACACATGGTGTAGGAATTTCTATAAATGTTTGGGTTTATTTTATTTCTATTTAGTATTTTTAAAAATTCAAAAACCTCAAAAATGGCTATTGTTTGTTTTTAAAAATCAACTAAAAATATTAAAAATCCTTTAAAAAATCTAAAAAAATAGTGATTGTTTATTTTGAGTCACTTTTGTTTCAGTTTAAGTTTTGCCGCACTTGCGTTTATAAAACTCATAGAAATTGAAAAACATAAAAAAACTTATAAAAATCATTAAAAATTAAGAAAAAAATCAAAAAATTGTGTTTTCTTCTTCTGTAGTTAGCCTTTAGCTTGTAGTTCATCTTAAAATTGCTGCTCTAATTTCATAGGCGTTTTAAGTATTTTTAACTTGCCTTTAGATTCGAGCTATACACTGTTTAGTATTTTTGCTCGTGTTGCATTTTTAGAAAATTAAATAAAAAATCAGAAAAATTCAAGAAAATTAACAAAAAAATATCTGAATATTCCCAAAACCCAAAAATATTTTTATTCAAATTTTCTGAGCATTTTTTATGTCTTAAATAATGGTTGGTTTGTGAGTTTGTGAGTGTTTTTATACATTCTCCTTATATTGAAAATTCCAAAAAATTTTGAAAAACCTAAAATCCACTATTTGTGCTCTCTTTGGATTTCTGACTACTTCGTAGCCTAGGTATACCGTGCTCCTGAGTTCGACCTTGCTAGCTATACCAGGTAAAATAAATAGCTAGACCGCTATTTTTACTTGATTGTTTGATTCTATATCATTGGTGGTCTTCCCTTTTCTTGATTGACTTTGCCTTGCGGTTCGGGTCGCAAGGACCTTATTTACACCTTAACACAGTAGCCGCAGCACGTCATCAGAATGGCGTCGTTACCGGGGAGCACGGCTTAGTAGTCGATCTTTCCCTTTATTTTTCGGCTTTTATTTTCATTCTTTGTTCTGCATTTATTTCCATTACATTTCATTTTATCTCTCATTTTTATAATAATTGTTGGATTGACACACTTTTGTTCCTGCTTTCTTGCGAAGGCTCGACGATCGAGGATGGCTTTCTTCGGAGAGCCGAAGCACCCGCGGGACTTGGAGGCGGCTCATTTTCGCATCGAGTCATAGGAGAGCGCAGGAGAGCCGGAGAAGGAATGTGGGAGCCGTAGTTTAGTTGTAGACTTAGATTTGTTTCTGCACATTATTATTGTAATAATATCTGATAAAGACTCTTAGACTTCGTGAATGCTTCGGGGTTTGTTTCTCCTAGCACTGGTGTGCTCGGGGGACCTCACCCCGTTTTTTCGCCGATTTTGATTTTTCACCGATTTATTTACTGCTTATCTGATTGTCAAAGGATTTAGCCCTTAGACTTAGGAGTTTTTGGTGTCTGTGACGTAATTAATTAAGGCCAAACCCTAATTATCTACATGTTCCTATATATCTTGGACTTAATTAATTAATTCACAAAAGAAAAAGTCATTTTAATTAGGCTCGAGTCCACGTGTCGTGTGGAATCACATACAATGCGTGCAGGATCCGTTGTGGCGGACACCGAATGGTTCCCAAGATCGGACTCAGGACTTCGTTTGATTAGCTGACTACTGTGCTTATCGTGTAGAACTTGCTTCGTCTAAGGTTGTTTTCTTCTTGCATCATATAGGTAGTTTACTTTCAGTCTTTATTTTATGCACAGATCACCCTGCATGTAGAGAGTTGGAGTCAGGTACACATTTCTTACTCTGCATGCATCATCATGTTTGATTGCGCATCGGCTTTTTTGCCTTCTCCCCCCGTTTTTGGATTTAAAATAACCAGGAGAATCGAAAAATTTGTTAGGCGTTGTTTGCTTGAAAAATACCTAAAAAAGAGAAAAACTATAAAATTGGGACTGCTAAACACACTTAACTTGAAAAGACACTTCACCGAAAAATTTGTCTTGGGAGAGAGTAATCCCCTCATTGTATGGTTTGGATGAGCGAGAGAGTGACCTGCACAATAGGCTAGAGCCATATCCGATTTCTTGACAGACTATCAGCCTTTTATACGGGATAGTCTGTTAGGAATATTGGATTCCTATCAGCTCGCTTAATCGCTCTGAAAGAATGTCTTCTCACCTAATAAAATTGACAAGATAACCGACCGAGCCTTTACGGTCTTCAGCTCCGCGTCAAGTAGGTGAATCAGGGGTTTGCTTTCTAATCTTGTATGTGTCCATATCTCATCCGCATTCACTCACCACATCAAGATGATGGGCATGAGATTCCTTAGGCAGCCTCTGGCTGCACCGCTTTATAGCACTCCAGCCCGCTCATCTAGGTTGGTTCGTGAGAGCCGAGACCCACTCTCTGAACCCGAGTTTGATTCTGCCCTATTCCCCCGCAACCACCATTCTACTAGCCTTGAGGTGCCCAAGAAGAGACCACAGCAGACATAAGATGATTTATCGACACATGAGTTTGGGTCTTTAGCCTTTGCAGAGATCATGACCAGCAGCGAAGAGTGCACCGATGGACCCCGTGGGACAGAGACATACGTATTGCATTAGGGTGACATCAACAACACCCTATTACCCTCTCTGGAGACCATGCAGCGTCAGATCAGAGACCAGGGGGCTTTTATTATAGATATGCATCGTGAGATGGAGCAGTTGAGAGCCGACAGAGATCAGCGCAGAGCCGCAGGAGGAGGAGGAGATATTACTGATGACAGAGAGCCTGAGGAGCTAGCACAGCCAGCATCACCAGTACGACCGATGAGGGAGTTGCACAACCCTGGTTCAACTCTCACCCATAGATGTATAGTGCTGCCAGTCATTGTGGGGGACTTCAAGTTCCCACCTCAGACAATTCAGCTTCTTCCCCGCTTCCACAGGCTTGCCACAGAGGAGCCACACCTCCATATCCAAGAGTTTGAGATGATCTGCAGTACTGTCGACGATCGTCATGTGGACAAGGATACCATTCGGATGATGGCCTTCCCTTTCTCCCTCGTAGACAGAGCAACCATCTGCCTGAAGCACCTAGGGAGATTTGTTACTACGTGGGAACAGCTCTGAATCAAGTACTTGAACAAGTACTATCCATTCGGTCGGACCAATGCAGCTAGGGCCCTGATCAGCAACTTTTCCATGCTCCCCAACGAGTAGTTTCATGAGGCATGGGATAGATTCAGGGAGCTCACAGACCGGTGTCCATACTACGATATATCCAAGCCCAACCTTGTCCAGAGTTTCTTCTGCGGGCTTACATCGGAGTTGCAGGGGCTAGTCAATGCATCTTGTGGGGCTTCCTACTTTGCCAAGGATGAGGATCAGGTCTGGACCATATACGAGGAGATGGCCGAGAACTACACGGTGATGTCCCAGACCCGATTGTACACTCAGGGGAAGCCCCACCCACCAGTCGTGTCCTATCAGAGGATAGCACGAGTTGATGCCGGTCCTTCTATATCTTTAGCAGTTGTAGTACAGGCAGAGTCGACCGTTGCTGATATGGGGATTATCAGCGAGAAGTTAGATCGGATAGAGTTGTTAGAGAAGAAGTAGTGCTAGGGAATGTCGCAGATCGATCAGATGGCATAAACACTGAGTGACCTGAAGACCCAAATCATGTGTCTCCAAGAGGCACAGACGGCTTCTCAACCCTGCCTCAGGTCACAGGTAGATCCCAGCAGCAGCGGCAGCTCGTCCTAGCACTCCATCCAGCCTAGACAGGTTCACCATGTTCAGGCGGAGTCGTACCAGCAGCCGCAACATTACTACCAGCCACCACCATCTCAGAACACTCGGATGGTTGTTTACCAACCGGATCAGCCCCTGGCAGTCCTTCTCCCACCCACTTACGAGTAGGAGTCATTGATGGATGTCAACGAGATATGGTATGACCAACCTCAGCCTAGGATCCAACGAGACCATCCCGGATTCCGTTGGTCGACCGGAGGTACCAGTTCCCAGTAGCAACCTCCAGCTCAGGGTGGTCAGTATGGCTAGCAACGAGAGTAGCCCCAATTCTCACGGCAGCAACCACATCCCCAGCCACAGTATCAATAGCATGGTCCTCTTCCCTATCAGCAGGGACAGTCTTGGAGGCAGTAGCAGCAACCTCAACAGTTTCATTCTCAGTAGCAGTACCCCTCTCACTCTTAGTCACAGAAACCTTAATTTCAGAGAGGCCACCGGTCAGGTTCTCACGGGCCCGTCGATGAGAACCCTGCCTTGGATAATCTATCATGCCTCATGTACGAGCAGCAGGCCACCTTCAGACGGGAGATCGACGAGTTCAGACAGGAGATGAGAGAGATTGTGAGAGGGAAGGCCGCCATTCCGGCACAGATTGAGCCGAACTCGAACAACCTGAAGAGGAAGTCTGAGCAGGTAGAGTTTACAAAGGTTACCACTCCTAGTGATTCACTTAGTGATGTTTCTGCATATCATTTTGATGCTGACTTTGTTACACTTAGGAGTAGTAGGATGCCAGCCGGAGGCGCCTCATCTGAGCGACGACCACATGCAAATCCTCGAGTGCTAGATGAGGAGGAAAGCGGTGCTGATGCCGCTCGTGATGATGATGATGACTGTGGTGCTGACGCCACCAAGGATGTTGATCCAGCCGATGGTACTAAGGCCGTCATTTCACCAGATTCAGGAGGAGGTGATGCTGATGCCACCAGATTCGATGCTGAGCCAGAGCGTGGTATTGATGTTGCAAGTACAGATGTCGTAGGTGGTACTGAGGACACCATTTCTATTCATGTTGCATTTCCGTCTGTTTTTGTATCTTAGGACGATTCTAGAAATAAAGAAAAGGGGTCTTTATTTGTGAGTCCATTTGTTTTGCTTGGAGATGTTTGTATGGATTCTATCTTTTCACAGCATCATCGACCCAATCCTAGCCCTCCATCTGAGGAGGGCCTATCCATCCCCTTTCCCCAAGCACTCCGCTTGGATAAGGGGACCAAAAAGAAAATCCAAAAAAAGTCCATCAGCTAGAGTTCAGCCAGCAGATGATAGATAGATTCCAGATACAGCTGACTCTACAGAAGGCCTTGGAGCACATCCCCTTTTCCATAGGAACCTTAGAAAGAAGACCACCATTCGCAGGAAGAGGAGGAACCACCACTAAGAGATCTATGTGCTCACTCGTGCCACCTGCTTCGCCATCCAGAATCGTCTGCCAGCCAAGAGGCCATATACAGGAGCTCCCTATATCAGATGCCACATACATGAGTAGAGGTTCGATCAGACTTTATTAGACAATGGTTCTTCCATTAACCTACTTTCGGCAGCCTTACTCGACCGCTTCCAGTTTGGCCCTCTTAGATAAAGCAGGATGGTCCTTCAGTTTGCTGATCGATCTGTCAAGAGGCCAAAGAGGTTTCTGAAGGACATGGTCGTCACAATTCAGGGCCTGCAATTCCCCGTGGACTTCGTAGTGTTGGATATGGAGATCCCTGAGCCTGTGACCGATACCCCATCATTTTAGGACACCCGTTCTTGGCCATTGCCAAGGTAGTACCTGACCATGCGGGAAGGTATAATTTTGCTTCGAGGGCGAGAGAATACAAATAGAGACAATCGATGAGACTAGAGCACGAGATTCGGCTTGCTCAGATCCACTTACAGATTCAGAGAAGATAACAGAGGCAGAGCAAGACGTCCACCAAGAGTGTGATTGTGTGATCACAGACGATGAGGCAGTTTGGGCAGACCCCCTTTCACAAGCCATCCTCTCATATTCAAACCCCATTGATGCACAGAGAGCTTGGGGAGCGCATTCCTGGCAGAGGACACCTTTGAGGCAGCAGACCATGTTCCCGATAGCGAGGCAGTTGAGTTGTTATTTGATTCAGATTCAGATCCCTCGGAGTCAGACATTGATTAGGTAGAGTTCGATGATATGATTTCGTGTCTGATTTCCACAGAGCCAATAGCTAGGGAGGGGACAGAGTCGATCAGACTACATAGTCACTAGCAGAGCAGTCTTCACCAGATCTTCAGGATCAGTGAGAGTTCTCCCACACAGATTAGGTTGCGTTCACTCAGACATTTCAGAGACCAGATCTGCCAGCTCCCTATTGTCCAAAGAGGAAGACGTTGCTGCAGTCGCTGAAGTAAAGGTTCCTTGCGGGCGAGCATGAGAAGCACCCAGTCATTATCTCAGCAGATTTGACTAAAGAGCAAGAATCTCATTTGATGGAGGTTTTCGAAAAAGAACCGCTAGACGATAGGATGAAGCGTAGCTGATCTCCAGGGGATAAGTCCAGCCCTGTGCTCCCACCATATCTATCGAAGAGGACGCCAAGCCGTCACGTGAGTTCCAGCGGCGGCTGAACCAGAATCTTCGAGAGTTTGTCATGAAGGAAATCTCGAAATGGTGGAGCACCGATTTTATCTACCCCATCTCTGACTCCAAGTGGGTTAGTCCATATTACATATGGTGCCCAAGAAGACGGGCATCACTACGATTGTGAGTGAGTCTGGAGAGGAGATAGCTACCCGGGTACCCACTTCTTGGAGGGTCTGTGTAGACTACAGACGATTGAATAAGCCACTAAGAAGGATCATTTCCCGTTGCCTTTTATTGATCATATTATAGAGAGGCTAGCTGGGAAGAGTCATTACTGCTTTCTCGACGGGTACTCCGGATACAACCAGGTGGCGATTTCACCAGAGGACCAGGACAAGACCACATTCAGCTGTCCCTTTGGAACGTATGCTTTCAGACGCATGCTCTTTGGTTTATGCAATGCTCCGGCAACATTCCAGAGGTGCATGTTGTCCATCTTTTCGGACATGGTGGGTGAGTTCTTGGATGTCTTCATGGACGACTTCCTGATCTATGGCGATGGGTTTGATGCTTTTCTTAAGTGCCTAGACCGCATCCTTTAGCGATGCATCAAGGTCAACCTTGTGTTATCTTGGGATAAGAGTCACTTCATGGTGACTCAAGGGACGGTGCTTGGTCATATCATCTCCAACAAGGGCATGGAGGTTTATCCGGCCAAGGTGGATATCATTAGAAAACTTAATCCGTCGTCCAACTTGCGATAGTTACGGTCTTTTCTGGGGCACATCGGTTTCTACCGACGATTCATTCATGATTTCAACAGTATTGCCCAGTCATTGACTGATTTGCTGACCAAAGACACTGAGTTCATAGTTGATGATAACTGTCTTGCATCATTTGAGACTCTTAAGAGTCTAGTTGTTTAGGCTCCTGTCCTCCAGCCGCCTGATTGGTCTCTCCCATTCGAGATCATGACGGATGCCTCCGATTTTGCAGTAGGGGTCGTGCTAGGATAGAGGAGCTATGGAATACCATTTGCCATTCACTACGCTAGCCGTACATTGGATACCGCGCAGTGGAACTACACAGTCACTGAGAAGGAGATGCTTGTCGTAGTCTTTTCCCTAGATATGTTTAGATCGTACATCATTGGATCTAGATTGACCATTTTTACAGATATACCGCTATCAGGTACCTCATGGCAAAGAAGGATGCCAATGCGAGACTGACTAGATGGATCCTTCTACTCAAGGAGTTTGATATTAATATTGAGGATAAGCCTGGAGTCAAGAATGTGGTGGCGTATCATCTCTCCCGATTAGAGCATCTTAAGGATTCTGAGCAGATTGATACTATATATGATACCTTCCCAGATGAGGCGGTCCTTGCTATTGCCTCACTCCCGTGGTATGCTGAGATTGTGAACTATCGTGTTGCCAAGAAAGTTCCACAAGGTTGGCCTAGGCAGAGACTTGATACCTTCTTAGCGAAGGCCAAGTCTTACCATTGGGAGGATCCCATCCTTTGCCATGAAGGAGGGGATAGTGTCTAGCAACGGCGCATTCCTCAGGAGTAGCACCATAGCATCCTCGCCTACTGCCACAAGCTGGAGGCAGGAGGACATCACTCTAGGAGGAGAACAACACAGAAAGTGCTCCAATACAGCCTATGGTGGCCTATCCTCTTCTAGGATTCTGATGAATTCATGAAGAGGTGTACTGACTATCAGAGGATGGGCACTTCTGTGAGCTGCCACAAGCGTGATATGATGCCAATGTAGTCCATTCACTTCTGTGAGGTTTTTAACGCATGGGGCATTGATTTCATGGGTCCATTCCCTAAGAGTCAGGGATTCGAGTACATTCTGTTGGCTGTTGATTATGTGAGTCGTTGGGTTAAGGCCATCCCTGCCCGAACCGCAGATGCTAGGACTGTATGCAGATTTTTGAGGAAGAATATTATTTTACGGTTCGAGGTACCTCGAGTTCTGATATCTGACGGGGGGTCTCATTTCGTCAACGATAAGGTAAATGCCCTTACTAACGAGTTCAGCATTGACCATCAAGTAGCCACTCCATACCACCCTCAGACCAATGGTCTTGCTGAAGTGTTGAATTAGAAGATCAAGACTATATTACAGAAGGTTGTCCGCCCTGACCGAAAGGATTGATCACAACTTATGGACTCGGTCTTGTGGGTATATCAGATGTCATTCAAGACTCCTTTGGGTACATCTCGCCTTCGCCTCATTTATGACAAGCCCTGCCATTTACCTATTGAGCTTAGACATAAGTCACTTTGGGATGTTACAGAGATTCTTTTATATCCAATGAGTATAGCTGATTAGAGGAGAGCAGAATTCACAGCCTTGGAGGAGCTTAGAGATGAAGCCTTTTCGAGCAGCCTACATTATAAGGAGCGCGTTAAGGAGTGGCATGATTCTCATATTAGCCACAAGCAGTTTGAGCCAGATCAGAGAGTATGGTTGTTTGATGCCGGCTTAGATTATTTCCAAGGAAATTACAGAGCAAGTGGAAGGGACCATACCTGGTCTGAAAGGTACATGATAATGGGAGTATTGACATATCTCAGATATCATCTGAGTCTATCTTTTGTGTTAACGAACAGCGGCTCAAACCATATCTAGATCATGATCCCCAGGTCGTTGATGTTGCCCCTATTCATTTTGCGTAAGATCTAGTCTTTGACTCACATCTATAGCATCTCATGCCTAATTATCACTATCTTCCACCTTGTATAGATCCAGATGTCCATATCATTCCATTCTTTAGTCCCACACCCCATCTTCATCCTATGATTATGCTATAATTAGGGCGTACTTTACCCTAACTATTGGGGGGGTGTTGGACTCTTGAGTATTTTTTTGATTCTTTCTACCTCTGTCTTGCTGCCTATACTAAGGGATATTTTACCCTAAGTATAAGGGAGATAGACCCTGTACATTCTTCTACTCGGATTTCCCTTCATGTACAGCTTGCTATACTTAGGATTACTTGATCCTAAGTATAGGGGGAAACACCGAGCTCTCTTCATTCTATTCTTTGATTTGTCGTTGTAGTATACTATTCCTTTTCACTTCCCTATACTAAGCATGAGTTACGTCTTCTTCATCTCTCTTGATCCACTCTAAGGACATCGTTCGAGATAAGTACAGGGGGTGTCGTATATATTTGATATATACTTTAGCCATAACTCGTACTTTGTGTGAGTGTGTTAATAAATAAAATGGCTAAAAATCTTTTATCCAAAAACCATAAAAAATTTAAAAATAAAAATTCTTTATTGCACATACATAGCTATTTATAAAAATTATTTTTGTATAAATGTTTGTAAAAAGGATTTGTGTAAAGAGTTTGTAAATAGTTTGATATCAAAATTATGTATGTAGTACAAACTTTTTGTAAAATGTTTGAAAAACAAAAGTTTGCAAAAACCCTTGTGTAATTGTGTGTAAATATTTTGCAAAAATTCATGCATGCATTCATTCAAACATTTTTCAAAAAAAATTTACATTTTCAAAAACTTGCATAAAAATATTTTTTTGTACAATTTCTCTGAATCATGATTTACATTTAAACTGACCTGGAATCAAATTGAAAATTGGAGCTTGGTCAAGACCTTAATCCACCTAATTCTAAGAGTAACCTTATAGGGCATAGGGTTAAGACTTTTTAAGTCCATTTGGGAGTTAATTCTTTGAGTCCACTAGGCTATGATCATATGTCATCTTGATGAGCCTAAGTAGGACACTTAACAACACACACATGACTCTCAGAGAAAATGGATTTACTTGCACCAGCACCTTACACATAGCTCTCCACGGATGAGGTGGTGAGGAGGCAGTTTCCTTTGGCTTGGGGTAGCATATGAGGGTAGTACTTCTAGGCGGAACCTCTCTTCTTCTTGTAGTGAAGGAAGTGCGTCTCAACTTGGTCTGGTGGTGTTCAGGTCTAAAGACATGAGTTGTGGGTTGCAATAAAGCTTCAAAAGAGGGATAGTCTACTAGCTCAAGAGGAAAAACTCCTTATGTATATATGCTGCACCATGTTGATATGTTGTACATATGCACATTCAAAAAAAACAAAACAAAACAAAATGTATAAAGAAAGAAAAACTCCAAAATAGTGGTGGGTCTGATTGAAAATAAAATACCCACCAGAGTGTATATAGTTAAATAAAGCAAACCTTAAGTTACACACTCTCATCTCATGAAGCTTGCAGCGGGAGACTTAGCTACACTGGTTGGGCTCCCAAGGATAAATGGCTACACTGGTCATGGTACATTCTCTTCTTCCTCCTCTTCTTGAGCCGGTTGAACTTGAACTTCCAAGGGAATACCCCGCTCCTCGAGGAAAGAGCTGCCAGACTAGGGCATTAAGTTACCTTGTTAAGCGGGGTTGTCACTTTGTCATTTCTGAGGTGGGGAGCTACATATCACTTATACAGTACAAGGAAAGATTCATGGTCATTAGAGTTTGTGTATGTAGACTTGTTCTGATCTGGATTATTGAGGAGCCTTGACCATAGATTGGTGGAACTTAGAGGATGTTGAGTCTTAAGCTTAAGTCCAAATAAGGTTCCGACAAATTAATAATCCAAAGGTCTGACTGAGTTCCATACTTCAATTTAATGAAGGCAAGTTTAATAATCAACCTTGATTTCCCTTCTTTTTCTTTTCTTGTTCTTTTCTCTTCTTTTTCAAATAAGTGTTTGCTAAGGGACTAGCAAAAGTAAAGTATAGGGGGGTGATGAATCCCCATTCATCACTCTTTGTTCTTTTATTTAGCTAAATATCTTAGCAAAACACCATGTATATAGTTGTAAATACCATAAGTTACCAATAAGAATGCATTTGTTAATAATTAATAATTAGCATTATTTGTGCAAAAATAAAAGAATAAAGAATAAAAGAAAAAAGGGAAATATTTAGAATAAATATTGAGTGACCTGAACCCAAAAGAGGGTCCAAACTGGACTTGATCGTCAAATAAAATAAGTAGCGAGAGATAGGGCCACTCTACCCTGTATACATTCCCTTATATGAATATATATATAAATAATTATTTTATTTTCACAAAAATAGCAATAAAAAGGTATTTTAACCCCTCGTATATATTCATCAAAATAAAATAAAAATTACAAGAATAAATACTAAAAAAATTAATTTTTCTCTCTCTCTCTCTCACCTT
Organism: Ottelia alismoides; assembly: GCA_037367405.1. Classification (NCBI taxonomy): domain Eukaryota; kingdom Viridiplantae; phylum Streptophyta; class Magnoliopsida; order Alismatales; family Hydrocharitaceae; genus Ottelia; species Ottelia alismoides. Next base: position 163,963 of record JAZKJV010000021.1, read on the forward strand.
GTACAAAACACATGTATAAATGTATCTTACACTTATTTATTATACACTTGTAAATAACTCATAAAAATAAAATAAAAATTGTTTTATACTCCAAATTTTATGTGGTAAATAAATAAAATATAAAATTGGGGTATTTATACTAAAATATGAAAATAAAAATAAAAATACATAAGTATTTTATACATACATATAATGTAATATAATGTATATACCTTAATTTATTTTTCATAAAAATAAATAAAAATCACTAAAAATAGTTTAAAAAATAATAAACACTTTCCATGTTGAACATATTTTAAATTAAAATCATTTTCTATTTTTAAATTATTTTACAAATAATTTTGACCTAGATATTTTCTGATTGGTCTCGGAGGATTGTTGACCCTGGTCAACTCCCCCTTCCGGACCATTCTTCGCCCGGATCCGAGTTTCGCTCCATCTTCGCGTATTTTTCCCACTCGAATTTGACCGTCTCCTGTCCCAATTTCACCGCCCGCTTCTTCCCCATGGATCACCAACCCTCATAGATCCCTAGGGAAGGACGGATCTTCCTCGATTCGTGCGTGGGCACTGCTTCTTTCCTTCCACCTGGGTCTACCTATAAAAGCTCCATTTCATTGCCCAGAGCAGCAGCTCGCGTCGCACACTCTCCCTCTACCATAGATTCCTTCCCCTTGGTGACAACATTCGGAGGACCCTTTGGTGGTCGAAGAGAGCCACTGCCGCCGACGCTCAAGCCTTCGTGGCCGGAGATCCGTCGCGACGAGCCTCCCCCGCCTTCCGCAGTGAGGTTGAGGCAAAGACCCTGTCCGATGTCATCCCCTGGAGCTAAGTATTCAGCTGAGACCTTCATGTAGCATCCATTTTAATCCTAGTTTTGTTTATCTCGATTCCTTCATCGGATGCTCCGCCAGCTCCGACCTAGTGGTCAGAGCTTCATCAGTCTCCCTTATCCGCTCCGATCGACTCCCCAGTTCACCGTCACCCTTCCCCTGCAGCCTGATCATCCTAGGCTTGGCTTGGATAGCTAAGATTAGGCCCGAGGTTCCTTCCGCCGCTTTGTTGGAACCTCCACCCCCATTCGTTGTCACTTCACTTCATTCCAGGCCAAATAACCCTGACCGGAGCATTCCTCTGAGTCTGAGGTTTCTTCTATAGGTCAGAGCACGTGCAAATACGCACCATGTCGCATCCGCCCACTTCGCCAGAGTTCGCCCAGGTCACGAACCCATTCTTGGAGATCCGACCATGGGTGAGTCAATCGGACCCGTCCCCCCGACGCGGAGGAGCCTTGTGAGTCGACCACCATCGTCCGATCATTCATCGGAGTGCCGGATCACCGTTGGTGCTTCATTGAACCTCGCCCAGGCGGAGTTCGTCCAGCATCCTTCCCTGTCGTCGGATCATCGTTGTCGCCCAGATTTCATCAGATCCGTCCAGAGCCTTCCCATGTCAGGACGTTAGATCTGACATCTAACGGCCTCCGTACACCCACATTTGCACCCTCAGGACCACCATTGGATTTGTCAGTTGTCAGCGTCAGAGATGCACGTCACCATCCAGCCAGAGCGCGACACCTGGCCCCCTATGCGTGACGCACGAGCGGTTGAGTAATTTTCTCTGCTTCCCCTATAGTTATTTCCCTTTATTATTTAGTCTATAAAATAAAACATACACAGTAGGGTAATTTGCACATTTGATCCTGCACGTTTTTCGTATTTACATTTTAGTCCTTTCGGAATGGTTGCACGTGCATCGTCACATGTATTTATTGGATATTTTCACGTATGATCCTAGATTCAGTGGATGTTATGCGTAGATATTATACTTTCATTATTGGCATCCATACCCATGTGCGTGTTGATATCGAACATGTGCGTGAATTTGTGTGAAAATTGCAGATAGGCCCTTGAGCTTTTTATGAGTGTTATCGTTTAGCTCCTGGGACATATTTTTCTTTACGAAATAGTTACTGTGTACTGTGTGCTTCATTTTAGCCATAATAAATAACAAACTTTGTCCAAAATTTATGAAATTTCGAAAAAGGGCTCCTGCCATGGTGCAGGAGTTTCTTTAAATTTTTTGGTTTATTTTGTTTCCACTTAGTATTTTAAAAGGGTAAAAACCTCCAAAATAGCTACTATTTGTTTTTAAAAATCAACTAAAAATGTTAAAATCCCATTAAAAAATATAAAAAAACTATAGATTGTTTGTTTTGAGTCGTTGTTGCTTCAATCCAAGTTTTGTCGCATTTGCATTTACAAAACTCCTAAAAATTGAAAAACATTATAAATCTTATAAAAATCATTAAAAATTAAGAAAAAAGTCAAAAAATTGTGTTTTCTTCTTCTGTAGTTAGCCTTTAGCTTGTCATCATAAAATTGCTGCTTGAATTTTATAAGCATTTTAAGTATTTTTAACTTACCTTTAGATTCAAGTTGTACATTGTTTAGTATTTTTGGTCTTGTTGCATTTTTAGAAAATTAACTAAAAATAAGAAAAATTCAAGAACATTAATAAAAAATCTGAATATTCCCAAAACTCAAAAATATTTTTGTTTGAATTTTCTGACCATTTTTGATGTGTTAAATAATGGTTGGTTTGTGAGTTTGTGAGTTTGTGAGTGTTTTTATACTTTCTCCATATATTGAAAATTCCAAAAAAATTTGAAAAACCTAAAATCCACCATTTGTGATCTCTTTGGATTTCTGACTACTTTGTAGCCTAGGCATACAATGCTCCTTGAGTTCGACCCTGGTAGCTATACCAGGTAAAATAAATAGCTTGACTGCTATTTTTCCTTGGTTGTTTGATTCTATATCATTGGTGGTCTTCCTTTTTCTTGATTGACTTCGCCTCGCGGTTCGGGTCACAATGACCTTATTTACACCTTAACCCGAGTAGCTGAGGCGCGTCATCAAGGTCGCCGGTAACGGTAGCCTGGATGCACCTCCCTCCTCCGTGAGCGTTCACGTTCTTCAAGGATGCACCACCTGTCACGTGGAGACCTTCTTGGCCGAAAGAGGGAGATTTAGGGTTAGGAAAATGACCAAACAATGGAGGGAGGACATGAGGTGTTTATTTATGATACATGTAGTACACCCTTGTTAACTGGTCGATAGGAAAGAATGGAAGGAATGTAGAAGATATACAAGGGGCTGGTGTGGATCGTGGAACATCAGCGATCAATTCTTGTGAAGACATTGAGTGCAATTGAGCGATGGTTTCACCGGGAAAAATGGCAGAAACTCAGGGAAAATACATGCGCATGCAGGGTGGCCAACAAACGACGGCCTGTGATTGGTCCAAGTCAGACTGCTAAAAGACAAAAAAATGTATATTTATTAGAATTTAATTAATTAAAAATAGTATTTTATTTTATTAATTTTTTATTATTATGTAAAAATTGTTTATTATGTAATTTAATATTCTATTATGATTTTTATTTATTTTTGACTATATTATTTAGTAGTTACTTTTTAATGGTGTATTTATAGGTATATTCATCTATGTTTTACACATTTTTATTTTTTTGGTATAATTTATTTTATTATTTTATATTATATATTTATAATTTATTTTTAGTTGTATAAATATATATTTATTTTATTTTTATGATATAATTTGTACACATAAATAAATAGATATGTGTAGTTAATAGGTACATTGATAGGTATTTTACCTACGTTTCATGTGCATTATTTTATTTTTAGGTATTTTATTGGTTTTTATTTTGGTTTTACATTTGTAATAAAATATAGATAATATTTACAAGCTTCTAAAATATAAAAGAATAAAGAATGAAAGAATGAATTCCCCTTTTATTTATATACAAATATAACTATATGTGTGTTGCCTATTTTTCACATAGACTAATTTTATTTTTCTTTTTGGTTTTATTTTAATTTCAATATGTATGGATGTTGTAAATAGTTATTAAAAAATATAAAAATATAAATTTGTAAAAATAATAAAGGATGAATAAATTGAATATTTTCATCAGGTATAATGTACAACGAGGGTCAAAAATCTAACTTTCACACAGTAAGTCCAAAAAATATGAAACCACTGCCATAAATAGCCTGTGAAAAGTTATATAAAATTATAGGTGATTTTGATATATTTTGGGTTTTTTTGAAAGATATGAGTATGTGAAGTTAGTTTTTGACTTTTTATTTTGTGTATGAAATGAACACTGTGTATTATTTTTTGTACAAACTCAATTTTATATTTTTATTTACATTAATATCTACAACTTTCATGTACAAAGTTTCTTGATCTAATGAACAAATAATAAAGAATAAAATAGGTGTCAAAATGCATAAAGAATAAAGAGAATTAGGTTTTTATTGTATTCTTGGCCCTTATCTCCCCCAACTTTATTTCTTGTCGACCAACTCAATTCCTGACTTGGTCTCAGGGTTAGGGTCATAAAATATCTTCAATTATTTATTCTTGCTCTTTTCTTCTCTTTATTATATAATTTTGGCATTAAAATGCATATTATTTACACAATAAATGCAATAAATGTTGAATTGCTATTTTGTATAAACTGATGTTATTTGCATGCATTAGCTACGGTTTTTAAGGCCAAATGAAAAAATAGAGAATGATGGAATGGAATTTCATCATCAGGCCTATCCACTTTTGGAGACTCTGCATTTTTTCCTTTTTTTTGAAAATATATACAAGTTTCAATAAGGAGTTTTTCCTCTTGAACTAGTAGACTATCCCTCTTTTGAAGCATTATTGCAATCCCACAACATCTTGTCTTTAGACCTCAATGCCATTAGCACAGGTTAAGACACACTTCCCTCCCTAGAGGAAGACAAGAGGTTCCTCCTCAATATACTACCCTCGTATGCTACCCCAAGCCAAAAGATTCTGCCTCCTCACTACCTTCTCCATGAAGAGGTACATGTAGAGTGCTTGTCCAAGATAAGCCATGGTCTGGAAGAATCATACGTGTATTGTTAAATATTCTACTTAGACTAATCAATATGACATGCGAACATAGTCTTACGGACTCAAACAATTAAGTCAATAGGACATGAAAAGACTAAACTCTAGTTCTTATAAGGCTCCTCTGAAACTAAGTGATTAAGGACCAACTAAGCTCTATTCTTCAATTTTATTCCAGACTTAGTTTAAATGTCAATATTTTCCAAAAAAAATGCACATGAAAATGCAAGAAATATATGTACAATGCAAAGAAAAGAAAGCAAAATCTTTTTTGAAACAATTTTCTAATTTTGAACTTTTTATGGATTTTCAAAAAAATGATGCACATGCGAAAAGAAAGATTTTTTGGATATTTAATTATGCAAATATTTTTAGACTTTTGTTTTTCTAATTTTTAGGGTTTTTTAAGAAAAAGGGTTGGTAATATATACAAAGAGTTTTTTATATAAAAGAGGATTTTTGTTTTGTTTTTTATTGTTTGTTATTTTTAGTTTATTTTAAATTTAATTTTTTAAGTTTTTATTTGTTTTTCAACTTTAATTTTTGATTATTTTTTACTTTTTAAATTTTTCGAAATCTTTTTGTATTTTAATATGAAAGGTGACCAAAGTTTATATACACACAAGTGGGTTTTACGCAGTTATATACATATACAAAAAATAACCACAATAAACGAGATATTTCTAACGCATATACACGATATATACGACACCCCCCTATACTTAGCCGGAATTGTGTCCTCATAGTGATGAGAGACCGGCAAAGGAAGACATAACTCGTGCTAATCATAGAAAAGTGGAAAGACGCCTATGCTACAATGACTCAAAGAAAAGATGAAAAGAATTGAAGTCGGTGATCCCCCCATACATAAGATCAAGTATTCCTAAGTATAAAAGACTGCACAATAAGGAAAATCGATAAAGAGAATTGACATATTGTACAAAAAAACAATATGAACGACACAAATCATTCACCCCCCGGTACTTGAGATAAAGCACATCCTAAGTATAGCATATATACACATGGAATGGGTTGAATGATAAAATGAAGGAAGAAAGAATTACACGAAAGGATATAAAGAGGTATTCAGCTCAAGTATCAGACACAAAATATGGACTCAAAGGATGATCGTCTGATACCACAGGTATACAATCAATAATGGATAGGAATGTATCTTGATCTAGATATGGCTTCAGCAACTGTCTGTTTACAACAAATGGATGTGCATCAGATGGCAACCCTGATATGACAATATTCTCATTGTCAAGCACATCCATACAATGATCGATCCTGACCATTTTCTTTTCAATTTTCCTGAAAACAACTTCAACTTAACATCAAATAACCAAACTTTCTGATTAGGAGAGAAAGTCTTCCTTCGAATGTGTTTATCATGTCAACGCTTGACTTTCTCCTTATACATGAGTGAGTTATCATATGCAAAGTCTTAGAATTCCAGTAGCCTATTCAAATCCAACTTCATGTTCTTTCCTAACTTCTCATAATCAAGATTGCATACACGGAGTGCCCATAAAGATTTGTGAATTGATTCTACTAGCAAGTGGAAACACTTTCCATACACCAATCTATATGGAGACATACCCAAAGGAGACTTGTACGCTGTCCGATAAACCCATAAAACTAAGTCATGCATTTGGGACCAGTACAACCTATTCGGACATAAAAGTTTTCGTAATATCGTCTTGATCTCCCTATTCGAAATTTCTGCCAAGCCATTAGTTTGAAGGTGGTAAGGAGATGCAACTCTGTGCTCAATGACGTACTCATTCACAAGCTTCTTTACTTGTCTATTAATGAAATGATCTCCCACATCTGAAATCAGTATTTTGGGAATCCTGAACCACACAATAATGTGGTCCTTGAGAAAAGAATTTATTGTACGACTATCAGCGGCTCGGTAGGGATAGCCTCCACCCATCGACTAACATAATTCACGATGGGTAGGATATACTGAAATCCCTGACTGACAGGAAACGGGACCATGAAGTCTATGCTCCAAGCATCAAAAAATCTGAAATCTGTATATATCTTAGGTGCACGGTATCTTTGGAACCAACGGTTCCCCCATTTTCTGATAGTCAGTACAACCTTGAACCTACTCTGTAGCATCCTTAAACAAAGTGGGCCACCATAAGCCACTCTGTAAAACCTTTGTTGTCGTGCGCTTCCCCGAATGATGCCCTATTCCTCCTGAGGAATACACCTTCTCCAGATACAATTCGCTCCCTCATGAAATAGGTACGGATCCTCCCATTGGTACTAATGAATGTCCGATAGAAATCTGTCTAACTTGTACTTCAGCCAATCTTGTGGAACTTTCTTGGACACAAGATAGTTCACAATATCACCATACCATGGGAGTGAGTCCATAGACAAAATGGCCTCATCTAGAAAGGTTTCAAAATAGAGATCATGTTGTACTCAGAGGTCTCTACATCTGTGATACGGGAAAGGTGATATGCCAGAACATTTTTCACTCCATATTTATCTCGAATCTCTAAATCAAATTCATGGAGAAGAAGGATCCATCTAATAAGGCATGGGTTGACATCTTTCTTTTCCTGTATGTATCGTATAGCAGTATGATCCGTGTATACAATAACATGGGAACCGAGGACGTAAGATCTGAACTTCTCTAACCCAAACACAAATTCTAACATCTCCTTCTCTGTAACTGTATAATTTCGTTGTGTGTCATACATAGTTTTGCTAGCATAGTGTATAGTAAATGGTATCCTATCCTCTCTCTAACCTAGAATAGCTCCAACTGTGAAATTTGAGGCGTCTAACATGATCTCGAAAGGAAGAGACGAATCAGGTGGTTGTGAGATAGGAGCACTAGTGACCATATCATTCACCTGATTGAATGCAACGAGGACTTTCCCATCGATAAAAAACTTACTCTCCTTGCACAGAAGCTTAGTCAAAGGTATGAAGATCGTGATGAAGTCTTTTATGAATCACCTATAGAATCCTACGTGTCCTAAAAATGACCTTAACTGCTTCAAATTCCACAGTGGATCTAACTTGGAAATCACATCAATCTTAGATGAGTCTACCTCCATACCATGTTTGGAGATGACATGGCCCAATACAATCTCATTAGTCACCACAAACTAACTTTTCTCCACGAGAGCACTAGTTTAACCTCACATCAACGTTGAAGAACTCGGTCTAAATGAGCAAGACACGTGTCAAAACTATCTCTGTAGACTGGGAAACCATCCATGAAGACCTCAAGGTAGTGATGTGCCGAAAATCCCCACGAAATCTGAGTAGGAATAAAATCAAACAAGGGTCGTTGCGACCCGGATCTCACAGATCGGACTCAACAATAAAAAGAGACCACCAAATAAGAATAATCAGTCAAAAACCGAATAAGCGGTCTTGCTATTTATTTAACCTGGTATAGCGACCAGGGTCGAACTTAAGGAGCACGGGTTGGCTTAGAAGAGCTTACGAAGTAGTCGAAAAATAAAAGGAAAGAATAAAATATTTTTGACGGATTTTATTTTTTTTAATTTTTTATGTTTTTAATTATGAAGGAAATATGAAGAGAAGGCAAAAATCACACAAACAACCATTTATTAAACACAAAAACAACTCAGAAAATTCAAATAAAATTCTTTTTGTATTTTATAGGTTTTTAAGTGTTTTTGGTAATTTTCTAAAGGTTTTATGATTTTTTGTTGATTTTATAAAAATGGAAAAAGGCTAAAAATTAGAATCAATGGAAAAAGGCTGAAAATCAGAATTAAAAATATATAATTAGCCTCTAAAAATCTGGAGACAAATTTATGAAAACTAGATATAAAAACTAAGCTACAGAAAGAGAGTTTGCATTTTTTATATTTTATAGAATTTTTATGAATTTTTATAAGTTTTTTAGGGTCTTGTGATTTTTAGGTGTTTTATAAATCCAAATTCAACCAGAATTGGATTGAAGCTAAAAGACACTAAAAGAAATAGTAAATAAGTTTTTCAGAATTTTTAAAAGGGTTTATATTTTTAATTGATTTTTCAATTCAAACAGTAATAAAAATGCGTGTTTTTGGATTTTTAAAATACAAAACAACTCAAAAATGTCCCAAAACTTTAGTGAAATTTTTACACAGTGGCGGGAGCAACATGTCAAATTTCACTTGATTTGGAATTAGTTTGATATTTTATTCAACCAATACGAAAGCCACAGTACATAGGGACCTAAGTGAAAGAAAAATAAGTTCTAAGGGCTAAAAAGTAACACGTGTGCATACTATAGGGGGTTCAGTGTAAATTTTCCATCAAATCCAGCACATGTTCGAATTCAGTACGCACAGGGGTATAAATGCAAATATCACAACTAAAACATCAATTCATAACATCAAATAAACCCCAAGCCCATACATGCAAAAAGCCCAGAAACTCACGTGTCGAAGCATGTGCGCCACAATAGAAAGGACTAAATGGCAAATATTAAGAACCTAAGGTCCTAGGTGCAAATTATCCAAATTAAAAACAACTGACACAAATATTTACAGCACTCAAAAATAAATGCAAAACTGAAGAGGGCCGAAGTAATATTTACCCTTGTTATTAATGATCAACGGTAGAAGGGGGCACGTGGAAGATCAAGCGGTGGAGAACTGACTAGTACGCCTACGAAGATGGACGTCCTGGATCGAATCCCAGATGGATCAGACGGTGGAGACCTCTCGCGAACGGATGGCTACGATCAGAACTGGAGAGGGAACTCGATTGGACGGCAGAGGAGGCTTCTGTATGAACTGGATGCCGACGAAGTTCGTACGTCCAATACGCGTCCCAGGGGCCTCTCCAGTGCTGCTCTTATGGGCGAAACGCTCCTGGAGGTGGTCTGCAGTTGATGACATGCTCATATGGGGCCGGGAGATCCTGGAGGACCCCGGCGACACTCAAGACCTGGAGCACCTATGCTCGAGTGTTCGGACATCCATAGGAGGTCCTTAGGCCTTCATTCCTGCACAGAAAGAAAGTGGGGTCGAGGGAAAACTACCTCGACCTGGTTACGGGCGGAGTGGGTGGTCGGGTGAGTCAGAGCGAAGGTCTCCGACGAGGCGACGACGGAGGAAACCTAAGACCTGGTTCCGGGGCAAACCAAGGTGATCAGAGGGGTGTAGAAGGTGTAGAGGGGTCTCACGGAGGTAATGCGATGATCATATGGTCGAAAGGGTGATCGGAGCGGAGTGGGTCGGCCGGAAGCGGCCGGCTACGCAAAATACAAAACTGGGAATGGAAGCTAAACTACGTGTTATAGAGGCTACCTGATGATCGCAGACGTCTGTGCTGGAGGTGGGTGAACTCCAGGGATCCTCGCCTCAATGGAGCGACGCCTCCAGAGGCTCGAGCTCGCCAATGGGTGGAGCACAGTGGCGAAGACCACCGGACCAGGGGCTAGACCGCTCCTTTCCTCGCTGCAACACCTCCTAGGGCTTGCTGTCACTCAAGGCTAGAAGATGGAGGTCCTAGGAGTCGAAGACAGGGGCCCGAGGTGCGGAGGAAGACGGCTGGTGCTCAGACTATATAGTGGTTGGGGTCCGAGAAGATGGGAGTCGGGCACACAAATCAAAGCTCGGACCCCTAGAATGAACCTCGGGCGTGGATCATGGATGAATCGTGTTTAATCGGGGCCCGGGGTTTTAGGAAATAATGATCGGATCAGTGCGGGAAAATTCAGCGAATACAGGTCGGAAAGCATGTCCGAGTTCTAAGTGGTCTGGGGGGGGAGTTGACCGGGGGTCAACAATCCACCGTGGACCAATCAGAACCTAGTATTTATTAAATATTTGTAAATTAAATAAAAAAATATTAAATGATTTATTTCGAATAAATTTAAATGATTTGTAAATATATATATATAGTAAAATATACGGTATTAATACATATTTTATTTTATTTTTATATTTTGTACTTTATTGTCTATGGTATGTATAGTAGTGTATTTATATACAATATATGGGTATATTTGTATTTTTCTAGAAATTGGGGGTGCACATGTAAAATGTGAGAAATAGAGGGTGTTTCGTGCAAAAAATCTCAGTTGTCATGTGTCATGCATGTGAAATCTCCTCGACCTGGACCTGTTTATAATAATAGAAGCCAGTAGGGGTATCCTCGTGTTGAAGAGGATTTTTCACGTGTCTAAAATATGTCTCACACAAGGCGGAGACACAGTTGTTGTGGCGACCTTTAAGAAACCCTACTTCGACCTGCATGAAATCCTACTTCAGACAACAATTAACCCACAACACAAAAATCAAGCAATGAAATGTAAATGTGGAGTTAAAATTTATTATAACTCTACAATGGATGTGTATAATGTGTAAGCATGTAGACGTTGAACACAAGGAGAAAACTAGATTGATTAGGCAAATTAATGTACAAAACTGATTGTGAGCTTATTTGTCTATAAGTCCTTTTTGTCTGTTTTAATTTCATTTTTATTTCATTTTTATTTTATATTTTTTATATTGATTTTAAATTTTCTATTTTTCTATTTACTTTACATATTTTTATTTATATATTTCCTTTTCTTTTAAAATATATAATACAATTATATAACAGTATATATACAATATAGACTAATATAGATATAAATACTAATAAAAATATCCAAAATAAGGGAAATAAAATATTTTTTAGATTTCAATCTTTTTTACTATTTTTATATTTTTAAGGATTTTTTCTAATTTTATATATTTTAAAGTCAAAAATACCCTAAATCAGGGATTAATTAAATAGCTCAAATTAAAATGGAGACAAAAATAGCAAATAGAACCAAAATTTCTCCAAATTAATTTTAATACATGACTAATAATATAAAGAAAATTCAAATAGAGAAAATAGATTTTTTGGGATTTTTATGGATTTTTTATATTTTATAAATGTTTTTAAGGTTTTTAAATTTTTAAGGTTTTTCTTTTAGAACTTTTATGGATTTTTGGTTTGGAGTGGTATAATAGCTAATAAATATGAAACATATTTTTTTGGAAATTTTCAAAACCCTTTGATATTTTTTATGTATTTTTAAAGTTAAACAAGGTAAAATGGTTCTATTTTTATTTTCTTAATAAATGATAAAAGGTCATAGATTGCGAAAACAAAAATGTGGTCAGGAAGCACAATGCAAGAGGAACCTAAGCCTATTTTGTGGATTTTTTTAGCAATGTGTTATATTAAATAAATAGATCAAACAAAAGGAAGTTACATAACTGGTAGGGCATTTATGTAAATAAAATTAAGTCCAGAGGCAAAGATGTAATTTCTCCAAATATAATAAATGTAATTAAAAAGTAATATTCCTAAACAAAATACAAATACCTTCAAGGATACGCCTGTAAAATATCCCCTCACGTTGGGACGTTACGTGAGCGGACGTGGCATGGACTAAAGTGCAAATACCCATAAGATGGGGGCTGTAAATGCAATTACTACAAACATTTTTCAACAGTCAAGGAAAGTTTAGAGACTGATTAATAAATTACAAAAATGTATTGGTAAAGTACGCAAATACCCATGGCTACGATGGGAAGGGACGACTGGGATATATCACTTAAGCCACATGTCGCATCCTCCTACGACAATGCCGCTTCATGGATGCACGTCCAGGATTAGATCCATGATCAGGATCTGACGGTTGAAAGGGTGAGAAATCCAACGACTGTGACTCAAACTGGGTGTGCCCTCTTAATCCAATGGGTACAACACCTCGTGAAGAACAATAAAGAACAACAACCCACCTTCTCTTTGATTCGTAAGATCTCACAACTCCTGTCGATTCTTAGGGTGATGATGGCTTTAGGGTGATCGTGGAATGCTTCCTCAATTGTTTCACTACATCTTAATGGCTGGGAACTTCGAGAAGTCCTCCACGAGGTCCGGGACTTGGAGCTTCGTCCCACGGCTCGATTGCTCTCAAAAAGAGCCCCTTTGCAAGTTTTTCCTGTAGGATAAGATAAGCACCAAAAAAGGAGGAGCTTGAAGAAGCTCTAGGGTGTGGAATGGGTGCTAGGTGATGCGAGTGGAGCTCTCCGGTGGAGGCAATGGAGGGCTCCAGATCCACGATGGATTTGGGTGAGCAAGAAGTGGTTGGGTGGAGAGAAGCTGAAGGGGAGGTTAATGAAGGTTGTAGTGGATCAAGGAACAAGGAGGACACAATGAACAGGGTGTTTGCCAGAGCTCAACTCTGGCGAACTACGGGTTGGGTGTTTGATGTTGAATACATAGTGAACAACTAAACACAAATGCTAGAATTAATCTTAGGGTTGAAGCTAATAAAAAAATGTAAGAAAAACAAACCTTGATGGCCGGAAGACCAGAGATAGAACCTTAACGATGGAACTCTATAGTAGGTGGGTGGAAGCACCTAGAGACCTTGCTCGAGCCTTCTTGAAGCAGCTGGAGGGGAACTGTCACCTCCCATTCCTGAGCACACGACAAAAAGGAGCAAAAGAGGGGCCAAAAGGTTTCAAGCTTGAGAAGCAGGCAGAGGAAAGTTTATGTACATGATGGACGTATGGCTCCAAAGATCGAGGTGTATCAGGAAATGTTGCGATCCAAAGCCCAAGGGAATGAGTGGGCGTATATTTACAATGAACGAGGCACAATTGTGCAGAAGAAAGCAAACCGATTTGGTGAAAGGATAGGACTACAAAATATCGACAAGAAGGGCTAGGCACTAGATCTGACAAGACACGGGGGGAGTCGGAGCTGCACATGGTTGGTCCACATAGACCAACTAGGAAAAACCTGGCCTAAAAATATTAAAAATTAATATTAAATAATGCAATTTAGTGAATTGTCTCATTTTTTAAAATGGTTTTATTAATTTTAGCTTATAAAATAAAAATGTTTATTATTTTATAAAGTATTTTATTATTATTATTATTATTATTATTATTATTATTCATTTTTTCAAGGTTATTAATTACAATTAATTTTTAGGGCTAATATATAGGTATATTTATCTACGTTTTTATGTCTTTTATTTTTAGTTTATATTTTTATTTTATTAATTTAGTTAATTATTTTATATAATATAAATTATTTTTAGATACTTAAATATATTTATTATTTTATTTTTATGTAATAGATACTCTTAAATAAATAGGTGTATTTATTATATCAGTATAGTTATAGGTATTTCATCTATCTATTTTATATTCCTATTTTATTTTAATATTTTCTTTATTTTTTATTCATGTTAAAATATGTACATATATTATAAATAATATTTACAAAATTAAAAAATAAAAAATATAAAAATAATGAAAAATAAATAAAATAAATACCTTAATCATGTAAACTATACAATAGGGGTCCAAAACCTAACTTTCACACTTTGACTCAACAAAAATGAACCACCTTCATTAAATATCTTATTAAATGTTATATACAATTAAAGTGATTTTGATATATTTTGAGTTTTTTGAGAGATATCTGATGAACGAGGAAAATTAAGGGTTGTATTAATCCACAAGGCGGATCAATAGTCGATGCGGTGACCGCTCAATAATCCTCAAATCAATCAACAATTAACCCACAATAAATGTATGCAATGAATATCCAAAAATGTTTAGTTAAAATTTATTATAACTCTACACGCAAGTGTGTATAGGTGTAAGTACAACTAGAGGTCGAACACTGGGAGGCGAAAGGTTGTATGGTGAAAATGATTGTGCAATTATTCAATTCAATGATCATGTCCAATTCTTTTTATTGTTTTTGTGGGTTTTTTATTTTATATATTTATTTAATTTTATTTTTGGTTTTATGATTTTTATTTTGTTTTTCTATTTTATATATTTTATTTTTTTTAAATTTTTAATTATATAATATAGATATATATAGATATATAGATATGTATAAGAGAAGAGAGAGAAATGTAGTATATGGATATATATATACACATACTCAAAATATATTAAGTATAATATTTTTGGGTTTTTTTATTTTTCTAATTTTTATTTATTTTTCTAGAATTTTACTAATTTTTATGTATTTTTAATTCCAAAAATGTCCCTAATATGGGGCTAATTTAATAGGCCGAAATTAATTTGGATTTTAAAATTATATAATAAGTGTCAAAATTACCCAAATTACTTTTAATACATTCATAATAAGATATAGATAATTATAAAATAGGAAAACACATTTTTTGGTATTTTTGAAGGGTTTTTCTCTTTTTTTAGGATTTTGGAGCTTCTTGAAATTTTTATATTTTCTTTTTCTATTTTTAGGGTTTTTCATTTTTTAGACTTAATATATATATAAATGTACCATATATATTTTTTTGGAATTTTTCAAAATGTTTTTCTATTTTTTTGGGATTTTATATTTTAAACAATGATTATTTAGGCTCCATTTGAATTTTAAAAATTATGTAAAATGCAAAAAATGTAAATTAAAATGTGGGCGTGAAAGTATACTACATGAAGCATCTAACCTAATTTTTGTGGATTTTTAAGAGCTAAGTAGCTATTTTTAATAAATACGTAAAAGACATGAAAATAAAACAGCCTGGCAGGGGTATTTTTGCAAATGAAATAATATACATGGGGCACTGTGCAAAATTACCAACTGAAATAAACGTTTATTTAAATTTTTGAAACTAACTTACAATTACCAAATCTGCCAGGGTTATAATGCAATTTTCACGCGCCTCACGTGGGATTGCACGTGAGGCACGGAAGGACCTAAATGTTAATACATGAAACTGCAGGTGTCCTTAGCAAAATCTACAATTTATTTACAACGTTAAAATTTATTTACAATATTAAAACTTAAATACAAAAAGTGCGGGGGTTGGTTTTGCAATTTACCCCCAAAAGGCGCTGGATGGACAGTTAGATCCTCTTCACTTAGACACGTGTCGCATCCCCGCCCCTTGATGACGTTTCGCGGATCAATGGTGGAGATTAGATCGGCCAGGCCGATCGGACGGTGAAGGCATGCCATGATCCGACGGCTGAGCTTCCAACTGGGAGAATCGGTCAATCGGACGGCGCAGGGTGACCTGGAAAAACTCGGAAGAAGGTCACTTGAGGCAAACTTTGATCAGTCAATGCAGGCTCCTCCGGGCAGCTTCCTCGCCGCCAAACGTCTCTAAAGCTTCCCGATGCTACCCGCACCCGCTGATGGCTTTGTTGAGGCACCTGGAGCTTCCCTGAGCTCTGGCGAGGTTGAAGAAGGGGGCGGGCTCTAGGTACCTGTTCTTCATTTGAATCGAGCCAAGACGAGTCTCCTGGCGCCCCCGGGACCTGCAAAAGAACCCGCAACACAAAAAGAGGACTACGGGAGCCGTTTTGGTGGTGGAATGGACGATGGTGGCTTCGGGCGGAGATCTCCGGCGATGGGTGGAAGAGGGAGATCGGATCTCCAGATCTGATGAGGATCTGGGTGGGCGAATGTGCTTGGGGCGAAGGGAAGCAAAGGGGTATGGAAATGGAGGCGAGAGGGTGGTCGGAACACAGGTGGATCACAATGAACAGTTCGTCGGAGCGGAGCTCCGGCGAACTACGAATCGACCATTCTACGCTACGATTAAGGGCTAATGATTAATCTAAAGACGAAAATGAAATACTAAAACTAAAACCTATCTAAAACAAGTAAAAGCGCAGCTCTTATACCTGGGGGCCTCCAGGGAACAGACGGATGCCGGAGCTCCGCCGCGACAAAACTCTCCTCCTCCTTGGGCCGAACCGAGGTGCTGGGAAGCGCCACCTGTCACGAGGGCTACTCCAGGAACTGATTCGAGCTTATTGGGGAAGTGAAATTGGCCAAATTCGACCAAGGAGGAGGACGATATTATTAATAAACATGGTTGGGGGCCCTTATTGACTGGATAATATCTAGGACTCGGTGGTATGTACAAGGGATCCAAGAGGACGGCGCATACGTACATTGATCAGGGAAGATCTTTCATGAAGGATTCGAGGGCGATGGATGGAAGAGACGCCCAGGAAAAATCGATGAAAGTCGGGAAAATGATGGTTCTGGGTGGTCCCAGATGGGACAGTTGACCAGGGGTCAACTCAGGCCGCGCCCTGGTTGGTCCACCTAGGACACTACAGGACAAAACAAGGAATATTATTCGAAAATGATTTATTTCACAGCATAAAAAATTTTATTAGAATTTTCTTATAAAATAAAAAATGTTTACTAATTAATGTAGTATTTATTGATGATTTTTATTTATTTTTGGTGTATTTATTATGGTTTTATTTTAATAATGTATTTATGCATGTATTTGCATGTATTTTGTACATTTTATTTTATTTTGTTTATTTTATTTTATTATTTATTTTTTTATTTTATGAATTTATAACTTATTTTTATGAGTATAAATATATTTTTTTTACTTTTTATGAGTTTATTTACATTTTTAAACAAATAGGTGTATGTATATGTAGTTATACTTATAGGTATTTTACCTATATATTATGTACAGTTTATTTATTTAATATATTTTATTTTTTTATTTTGAATTTGTATTTTTAATAAGTTATATGTAATATATACATTATTATAAAAATATAGATGAATAAAGAATAAAATAATTAAATCCCCTTTTATTTATGTACATACTCAATCATAGGTATTTTGCCTATGTATTACATAAGCTTATTTTATTTTACAGATTCCTTTTGGTTTTATTCTAATTTCAATATGTACATGTATCATATACATTATTTACAAAATTCTAAAAATATAAGTTTATAGAAATAATGAATGTAGAATAAATTGAATATTTTATTCGGGTAGATTGTACAATGGAGGCCAAAAACCTAACTTTCACAGATGGATTCCAAAAATTATGAAACCAATTTTATTAAATAGTTCTTGGAAAGCTATATACAATTAAAGGTGATTTTGGGTTGATTTTGAGTTTTTATTTGCAAGATATGGGTCTGTGAAGTTGAGATTCTGGCTTTTTATTCTGGGTATAAAATGTACACTGGGTATTATTTTTACACAAACTCAATTTTGTATTTTTATTCACATTATTATCTACAACTTTCATGTACAAAATATTTTTATTTGATGAATAAATAATTATATACAAAATAGGTGTCAAAAATGCATAAATGAATGAATAAATAAATGAGGTATTTATTGTATTATTTGCCCTTATCTCCCCTTACTTTATTCCTTGTTGACCAATTCCATTCTGGCCTTGGTCTCGAGGTTAGGGTCATAGAATATTTGCAATATTTTATTCCTTTTTCTTTTCTTCCCTTTATTCTATCATATTGGCATTAAAAACCTTATTCTATGTACAATAAATACAATAAATATTGAATGCTATTATGTACAAATTGAGGCTATTTACATGCATTTGCTGGGGTTTTTAAGGCCAAAATGATAGAATAAAGGTGATGAAATGGAGATTCATCACCCCCTTATACTTGCCTTTGCTATTCCCTAGCAAACACTTATGCAATAAGTACAAATACAGAAAAAGATAAAAGAATAAGAAGAAAACAAAAAGCAAAAATAAAAGAATTTAAAGAATAAATTGAATTGATCATGATGATGAAACTCATCTGTACAAAATCAAAGTTGGAGCTCAGGTTAGACCTTGGTGTGAGAATGTGTGTGGAACCTAGTCGGGAACCAAATCTAAAGCACAACAGCCTTCGAGAGTCACAGAACTCGGTTCAAATCTCCTCAATAGCCTGGTCAGAACTAGCCTACTTCATACGCAAACCCTTATGACTATGAAGTTGACTTGTACAGTGTAAGTGATAGTGGCTCTCCCCAACTGAAATGACAAAGGAACTGACTTCTCCAGAATGACAACCCAATGATTCCCAAATCCAGCCCTCTACCATCGAGGAGCGGGGTATTCCCTTCTAAGTTCAAGTGGCATCCAACTCAAGAGGAGGAGGGGAAGAAAAGAATGGACGGTAGCCAGTGTAGCTACCTATCCTGGGATGCAAGACTAGTGTAGTCAAGTCATCCAGCTGTAGGCTCACATGGTATAACTTTGATGCTCAAGCTTGCTTATTTTCTATACAACATATACGTACTCCGGCAGGCACTTTTATTTTTATTTACAAGCCTGCCCACTTTTTTGGAGTTTTTTTTCAACATACTATTTACAGCAGCATTTACATAAGGGCTTTTTCCTCTAGAGCTAGAAGACTATCCCTCTTTTGAAGCTTTATTGCAACCCACACTCTCATGTCATTCGACTTCATTGAAACTGGACCAGGTTGGGGGTGGCACTTCCCTCCCTAGACGAGGATGAATGTTTCCACCCGAGCGTCTCAGACTGGCAAATCCAACCCCTCACCACTCCAACTGAGTTGAGCCAAGTAAAAGGTGCAAGTGCCCAAGTTAGGTCACGGCCGACAAGAGTCATGTGTGTGTTTTCGAAAAAGTTCTAGTTAGTCCACTGAGGTGACTTGAACCAAGCCCTGATTTCTCAAAGAATTAAGTCTGAATAGACCTGAAGTACCTTAAACCTAGTTCCATAAGGTTACAGTGCAGTTAGGTGCAGTAAGGTCCAACCAAGCTCCAATCTTTGACTTTATTGGACTAGTTCAATCATCAAGCTCAATCACAGAATATGAATACTATGCAGATGCTATTTACAAATATGCAAAGAATAATGCAATTTTTCAAAGAATTTGAAAACAAAGAGAGAAATTTTTACACAAAGAATTTATAAATAAAAGAATTTTTGGCACTTAAAGTATAAAATATGTACAACTATTTACACGGGCGTGCTGCTTTATTTACAAAGAATGAAGGACTTATAGGTTTTAACAAAGTGATTTATTTAGGTATATATACAATTGATAAAGAAATTTTATGTATTTTTCATTTATTTTTATTTTATTATGATACTTTTATCCCTCAAATTTATTTGAAAATCATTTTGAAAACTATAGTACAAAATATTTTTTGCAAATATTTACAAACGTTTGAAATCCATTTTGCAAAGATTTTGCAAACACCATATATACATTTTTCAAAATATTTTTACAAAATGTTTTCAAAACCATTTGCAAATAGGTTCCAAATCCTTTATTTCACACAAATAGAAAAAGTTTGCAATCAAAATATTTTTACAAAGGTTGAAAATATTTCACAAAAAGTTTTCCAAATAGTTCACACCATTTTTCAAATCATTTTGCAAAAGTATTTTTACCTTATTTATTACTCAGTATCTACAAAAAGAATCTGAGGAATAAGAAGCATTATTACTTAATGAATTATATCATATTTTCAGCCATAAATAAATATACGAAAGTACGAGTTATGGCTAAAGTATATACAGAGTATATACGACCCCCCTATACTTAGCTTGAGCTATGTCCTCATAGATCGAAAAGAAAAGAGAAGACATAACTCGTACTGAGTATAGACAAGTCTAACGAATATAGAAATAAGAAATTAAGGAGATAGAAGTTGACCGTCCCCCCTATACTTAGGATCAAGTAATCCTAAGTATAGCATATTGTACCCAAAGCAGGGAGGGTCAAGGGTGTTAATAGACATATCAAAGAATTAACAAATCAGGGGTACACCCCCCTATACTTAGGACAAAAGTACGTCCTAAGTATAGAAGACTATCTACAAGGGGCGACACCTTTTATTTAGATACAGAAGATAGAAAAGGAAAAGAAGAAAAGAAGAAAAGAAACACACACACACACACATACACACACACACACACACACACATATATATATATATATATGAGAAGATTGTGGAGAATATACGCATCACTCCCCCTATACTTAGGGTGAGATATCCCTAAGTATGGGCAACAACAGGAGTGATGAAACTGAACGAGGAAAGAACAACGCGGTGTGTACCCCCCTATACTTAGGACAAGGTACGTCCTAAGTATAGACACACAGATATGGCGATAGATCTAGGGTACACATATCATGCGGGAGAAAGAATGAACAAGGTACACATATATACAAGCGGTGAAGAACTGATGAAGTATAGGACGGTATCTGACAAGTGAATACCGTACTCTCGTCATCGTCTCCCTGTGAGAACGAGGACGCAGTCAGAAGGTGAAAAGACACCCGGATGTGCAGTCAGGTGGGTGTCGGCTACCGAGGAAATTAGATCAGAAGTAAAGCGGGGGCCGGTAGCATGAAGCAGTCAATCGGCTCATAGGGACAACATGAGGAAACAGAGCCGATACTATAAGACCGGGAGGAAGAAGGAACAGTACAGATTCCTCCAGTCAATCAGAGTCTCAATAAGATATGGAAAGGTAAGGAACAAGAGACATCATGGCATTCAAGTGGTCATGAGGTCGGAAGATCACAGGAGATACACCGAATTCCGCAAGTCATGGCTCAACCCTGCGAGGGTCGTCAAGGTGAGCAGGCTCAAAGGAGCCAAGAATCAGACCATAATCAGAAGACTTGGTCCCGTGATCCGCAGATCGGATACACAATCAGAAAGGGGACCAAGTACACAACTACGAAGACTCGGCTTCGTTCTCCAACAGACAGGAGGCACCAGAAATGAAACTGAGTGCTTAGAAAATGATGTACCCTTCCGCAGATGACTCTCGGAGAGTAGTACATGCTAATCATGGAATAATCAGAAGAAGACTCGACCTTGCAACGGTCGTCAAGGCGAGCGGACGCAAAGACGTCAGTGATCCATCAGACGGATCATCAGTATCAATCTCGGTAGGCGACATATCGGCTACCAACAGAAGAGACCGGATAATCTAAAGAATGTGGCAGCATCCCGCAGATAACCCTCGGGGAACATGCTGCCAGCTAGGCATGGGAATAGCAGATATCAGGAGCTCAACCTTGCGAGGACCGTCAAGGTGAGCAGACTCAAAGGAGTCTAATCAAATGGGTCCCATGATCTGCAAATCGGATAGGCAACTCAGGATGGGACCAAAACCATATATATCAAATGACTCGATTCCATGCTCCGCAGATCGGAGACATAGTCAGCAAGGGAAACTGAGCGTAAAGAGAGTGTCGCATTCTCCCGCAGATACTCCTCGGGGCGAAATGCAATCTAGGCAAGGAATAATCAGAACGTGTCTCTACCTTGCGAGGGTCGTCAAGGAGAGAGAGAAGGACTCGAAGGAGTCGGGTCCATCAGCCGGACCCACATAGTGGTCTCAGTAGTCGACAAATCGGCTATCAACAGAGAAGACCAATCAGATCGGACATATGTCGTAGACTCCCGCAGATAACCCTCGGGGAGCTATGATCTAATCAAGGAATAATAAAAAAAGATCTCATCCTTGCGAGGACCGTCAAGGAGAGCGGACTCAAAGGAGTCTGAGCAAGTCGGTCTCATGCCCCAACAGATTAGGTGCATAATCAGAAAGGGAGACCGAGTGCACAAATCAGATGAATCGGCTTCGTGTTCCAACAGACAGGAGACACCCGAAATGAGTGAAGCCGATCATAAAGAAAGTGTCACATCCTTCCGCAGATAGTCCTCAGGAAGTGATGTGAGCTATATAGTGAATAATCAGAGTACATCTCGTCCTTGCGAGGGACGTCAAGGAGAGAAAGAGGCTCAAAGGAGCCGGATCCATCAGACGGATCCACAGAGAGTCTGGTCTTGACAGACGGCATACCATCTATCAGCGGAAGAGACCAGAGTGGGCTATAATGTGTCATAGACTCTCGCAGATAACCCTCGGAGAGCTATGAACTAGGCAGTGAGCAAATTCAAGGCTCGTCCTTGCGAGAAAAGTCAAGGAGAGCCATCGGACAGTTGGCCCCATGTGCCGACAGATCGGGCACACAATCACAGAGGGAGGCCAGTCAAGCATTATCATCTGACTCGGTTCGGGTACCATCAAAATGGCAACCCAAGCAGTGGATCAAACCGTAGTCCTAGACATTGTCGCATTCTCCCGCAGATAGTCCTCGGGGAAGAATGCGAGCTGGATCAATGTAGGTCATAGGAATGCTGGCATAGAGTCTCAGGTCCTCAAGGGCATTCAATCATTCAATCATCCGGAGGCATAAGA
This sequence comes from Ottelia alismoides, assembly GCA_037367405.1. Taxonomy (NCBI): domain Eukaryota; kingdom Viridiplantae; phylum Streptophyta; class Magnoliopsida; order Alismatales; family Hydrocharitaceae; genus Ottelia; species Ottelia alismoides. Next base: position 186,953 of record JAZKJV010000021.1, read on the forward strand.
TCCAGTGGCGGGACAATAGAACAGAATATCAATTATAATGCAATCCCTCTAAGTCGATCTGATCAGCTGAGATGGCACAAAAGATAAGCATGAATCCTCAAAGTACCATAGGTGGATAAGAGAATCAGGAGATCAAGGATGGGTCAATCAGGAAGATGAGAAATCATGGGGGTCCGGGGCACTGACATCATGAAGCATATATCAAGATAGTCCATCCAAAATCCAAATCAAGACGGACCGAAACCTCTAAATAGATAGCTCAGTAGAAATATCATGATATCATCCTCAAATCACTGAAGTACATCACATCCTCAATCTGGTGTGCGAGACCGAAGATTCCTCAATAAAGAATCACACCTAATGATCATGCATCATCAAAAATCCTCAATACGCTCATATGCATGTATCCAAAGTCAAATCCACCAAATCAATCTCAGTATCCTCAGCATCATTGGCCCGACTTACACAAATAATCTGTATACATAATCCTCGATGTGAGCCTCATCAATATGCACAGCATTCCTAGGTAAAAGGGAGTGGTGATACAGGGTACACGAAGAAGATGGATAAGAAGGGTACACAATGGGGTGGAGAAGCTGATTGAGCGTGCGTGCCAATATCACGGGTGAAAGAAGAGTGATACAGAGGGGACGAGGAGGGTGGGTGAGAAGATCGAGACACAAACAAGCTTGGTGTTCCACACAGGGCAGGAACACCGTCAACATAGTGGTCCGAAGAGCAGGCTCTCCTCGAACTGGAGAAGATGGGGATGATACAGTGGATACGAAGAAAATGGTGAAGAAGATGTCGGGAACGAATGGACTTGGCAAAGAAATGATTGAGCTCAAGCGCCAATATCACGACTCAATGCAAATGAAGAGGTATATGTATAAGAGAGGTAGAGAGACTCAAAGATGAAAAATGCATGACTCACACGGAAGGGACCTACTACTCTAATAATGAAAGAAAAGCACAATGGACTCCAAGTCACAAACAAGACACAAGGCAAACCCCCAATTCACCTACTCAACACAGTGAAGACCGTCAGATGACGGTCATTTATCTTTTCGATTTAGAGTTAGGTGAGAATCACAAAGTTGTACAAACACTTAGGAGGTTTGATAAGATTTGGGCTCTACTCCTTAGTGTGTACGTGAGGAATTTAAAACGCATACAATGAGGGGGTTGCTCTCTCCAAGACAAGGAAGTCCATTATGTTTTTATTTTTATGTCCAATAGAGTTAGCAGTCCCAATTTTATTTAGGTTATCACTTTTTTTGGGTATTTTCAATGCACGCGCCTATCGGGATTCCAATTTCCATTAAGCATCCTAGGTTGGCAAAAACAGAGGGAGAAGGTCAGAAAAGCCATGCAAGTTAGAAATCGATGATGCATGCTAAGTAAGAAGACTTACAGTGCTTCCCAGCTCTCTCCATGTGGGATGCATAACAGAATTGAAACCTATGCTATATGCAAATGCAAGCCGGAGAAATCGCCCTAGGATAGTAACTGCTATTATCGTGAAGCACCACAAGTCGGTCACTTATCCTTAACCTAAGAGTCCGGTCTTGGCTTACCCCTCCTCTTCTCGACACACTCGAGTTCAGGAGTAGCACTTGATGGGGCTTGCTCACGGCACACGGGTTAAGAGATAAATGAACAGACTGTTTAATTTTGACTAGATCCAAAATGCACTATAGGTACATGCAGATATATTAGGGTGTTTGGACCTAATCTACTCGATCAAGCAATTCCTAAGCTAGGGCTCATTCACACAAAATAATAAAAAGAAAATAAAAAGAAAAAGCATCAAAACCATCGAGGCCCCCAAGGGAACAATCCCTCGGACATTGGACCTCGGGAGTCGGAGTGTCTGAGAGTCCTGAATTATTACATGTCAATTGTCACTCTCTCACATAAATATACATAATAAAATAAAATGCAAAAATGAGACTGCCATCTAAAATTCTCCTCCATCTGTCTTTGATGCTCTCTCTTGTTGGCTGGTGTAGAGGAGCCAACTCCGCCTCACTCGGGTGCATAGGACTTCCTAAGAATTCCTCCTTCGCTTGACGGTCCCTCGCATCAAAGGCAAATAAAGAGAGAGGGTCAGAACAGTCACAACCATATCAATCAATAATCAAATAAATAAATGAATAGAGGACATGAACAAAGAATTAAATAAATAAAGAAACAACCATACAAAATCCGTTGCCTCCCCGACAATGGCGCCATCTGATGAAAGAGGAAAATTAAGGGTTGTATTAATCCACAAGGCGGATCAATAGTCGATGCGGTGACCGCTCAATAATCCTCAAATCAATCAACAATTAACCCACAATAAATGTATGCAACGAATATCCAAAAATGTGGAGTTAAAATTTATTATAACTCTACATGCAAGTGTGTATAGGTGTAAACACAAGTAGAGGTCGAACACTGGGAGGCGAAAGGTTGTATGGTGAAAATGATTGTGCAATTATTCAATTCAATGATCATGTCCAATTCTTTTTATTGTTTTTGTGGGTTTTTATTTTATATATTTTTTATTTTATTTTTGGTTTTATGATTTTTATTTTGTTTTTACATTTTATATTTTTTTATTTTCTTTTTATATTTTTAATTATATAATATAGATATATATATATAGATATATAGATATGTATAAGAGAAGAGAGAGAAATGTAGTATATGGATATATATATATACATACTCAAAATATATTAAGTATAATATTTTTAGGGTTTTTTTATTTTTCTAATTTTTATGTTATTTTTCTGGAATTTTGCTATTTTTTATGTATTTTTGATTCCAAAAATGTCCCTAATATGGGGCTAATTTAATAGGCCGAAATTAATTTGGGTTTTAAAATTATATAATAAGTGTCAAAATTATCGAAATTACTTTTTTTAATACATTAATAATAATATATAGATAATTATAAAATAGGAAAACATATTTTTTGGTATTTTTGAAGGGTTTTTCTCTTTTTTTAGGATTTTGGAGCTTCTTGAAATTTTTATATTTTCTTTTTCTATTTTTAAGGTTTTTCATTTTTTAGACTCAATATATATATATAAATGTACCATATATATTTTTTTGGAATTTTTCAAAATGTTTTTCTATTTTTATTGGTATTTCATATTTTAAACAATGATTATTTAGGCTCCATTTGAATTTTAAAAATTAGGTAAAATGCAAAAAATGCAAATTAAAATGTGGGCGTGAAAGTACACTACATGAAGCATCTAACCTTATTTCTGTGGATTTTTAGGAGCTAAGTAGCTATTTTTAATAAATACATAAAAGACATGAAAATAAAACAGCCTGGCAGGGGTATTTTTGCAAATGAAATAATATACATGGGGCACTGTGCAAAATTACCAACTGAAATAAATGTTTATTTAAATTTTTGAAACTAACTTACAATCACCAAAATCTGCCAGCGGTATAATGCAATTTTCACGCGCCTCACGTGGGATTGCACGTGAGGCGCGGAAGGACCTAAATGTAAATACATGAAACTGCAGGGGTCCTTTCCCAAAATCTACAATTTATTTACAACGTTAAAATTTATTTACAATATTAAAACTTAAATACAAAAAGTGCGGGGATTGGTTTTGCAATTTACCCCCAAAAGGCGCTGGATGGACGGTTGGATCCTCTTCACTTAGACACATGTCGCATCCCCGCCGCTTGATGACGCTTCGCGGATCAATGGTGGAGATTAGATCGGCCAGGCCGATCGGACGGTGAAGGCATGCCATGATCCGACGGTTGAGCTTCCAACTGGGAGAATCGGTCAATCGGACGGCGCAGGGGTGACCTGGAAGAACTCGGAAGAAGGTCGCTTGAGGCGAACTTTGATCAGTCAATGTAGGCTCCTCCGGGCAGCTTCCTCACCGCCAAACGTCTCTAAAGCTTCCCGAAGCTACCCCGCACCCGTTGATGGCTTTGTTGAGGCACCTGGAGCTTCCCTGAGCTCAGGCGAGGTTGATGAAGGGGGCGGGCTCCAGGTACATGTTCTTCATTTGAATCGAGCCAAGACGAGTCTCCTGGCACCCCGGGACCTGCAAAAGAACTCGCAACATAAAAAGAGGACTCCGGGAGCCGTTTTGGTGGTGGAATGGACGATGGTGGCTTCGGGCGGAGATCTCCGGCGATGGGTGGAAGAGGGAGATCGGATCTCCAGATCTGATGAGGATCTGGGTGGGCGAAGGTGCTTGGGGCAAAGGGAAACGAAGGGGTATGGAAATGGAGGCGAGAGGGTGGTCGGAACACATGAGGATCACAATGAACAGTTCGCCGGAGCGGAGCTCCGACGAACTACGAATCGACCATTCTACGCTACGATTAAGGGCTAATGATTAATCTAAAGACGAAAATGAAATACTAAAACTAAAACCTATCTAAAACAAGTAAAAGCGCAGCTCTTATACCTGTGGGCCTCCAGGGAGCAGGACGGATGCCGGAGCTCCGCCGCGACAAAACTCTCCTCCTCCTTGGGCCGAACCGAGGTGCTGGGAAGCGCCTCCTGTCACGAGGGCTACTCCAGGAACTGATTCGAGCTTATGGGGGGAAGTGAAATTGGCCAAATTCGGCCAAGGAGGAGGACGATATTATTTACAAACATGGTTGGGGGCCCTTATTGACTGGCTAATATCTAGGAATCGGTGGTATGTACAAGGGATCCAAGAGGACGGCGCGTATGTACATTGATCAGGGAAGATCTTTCATGAAGGATTCGAGGGCGATGGATGGAAGAGACGCCCAGGAAAAAATGATGAAAGTCGGGGAAATGATGGTTCTGGCGCGCCTGGTCCCAGATGGGACAGTTGACCAGGGGTAGGCCGCGCCCTGGTTGGTCCACCTAGGACACTACAGGACAAAACAGGGAATATTATTCGAAAATGATTTATTTTACAGCATAAATAATTTTATTAGAATTTTCTAATAAAATAAAAAATGTTTATTAATTAATGTAGTATTTATTGATGATTTTTATTTATTTTTTTGGTGTATTTTATTATGGTTTTATTTTAATAATGTATTTATGCATGTATTTGCATGTATTTTGTACATTTTATTTTTATTTTGTTTATTTTATTTTATTATTTTATTTTCTTATTTTATGAATTTATAACTTATTTTTATGAGTATAAATATATTTTTATTTAATTTTTATGAGTTTATTTACATTTTTAAACAAATAGGTGTATGTATATGTAGTTATACTTATAGGTATTTTACCTATATATTATGTACACTTTATTTATTTAATGTATTTTATTTGTTTTTATTTTGAATTTTTATTTTCAATAAGTTATATGTAATGTTTACATTATTATAAAAATATAGATGAATAAAGAATAAAATAATTAAATCCCCTTTTGTTTATGTACAGACTCAATCATAAGTATTTTGCCTATGTATTACATAAGCTTATTTTATTTTACAGATTCTTTTTGGTTTTATTCTAATTTCAATATGTACATGTATCATATACATTATTTACAAAATTCTAAAAATATAAGTTTATAGAAATAATGAATGAAGAATAAATTGAATATTTTATTCGGGTAGATTGTACAATGGAGGCCAAAAACCTAACTTTCACAGATGGATTCCAAAATTATGAAACCAATTTTATTAAATAGTTCTTGAAAATCTATATACAATTAAAGGTGATTTTGGTTGATTTTGGGTTTTTGTTTGCAAGATATGGGTCTGTGAAGTTGAGATTCTGGCTTTTTATTCTGGGTATAAAATGTACACTGTGTGTTATTTTTACACAAACTCAATTTTGTATTTTTATTCACATTATTATCTACAACTTTCATGTACAAAATATTTTTATTTGATGAATAAATAATTATATACAAAATTGGTATCAAAAATGCATAAATGAATGAATAAATAAATGAGGTATTTATTGTATTATTTGCCCTTATCTCCCCCTACTTTATTCCTTGTCGACCAATTCCATTCTGGCCTTGGTCTCGGGGTTAGGGTCATAAAATATTTACAATATTTTATTCCTTTTTCTTTTCTTCCCTTTATTCTATCATATTGGCATTAAAAACCTTATTCTATGTACAATAAATACAATAAATATTGAATGCTATTATGTACAAATTGAGGCTATTTATATGCATTTGCTGGGGTTTTTAAGGCCAAAATGATAGAATAAAGGTGATGAAATGGAGATTCATCAATATGTATCCGGGAAGTTGGGATTTTGGAATCTTATTTAGACTGTATTTTTACATTGTATTTTTTTTGTATGAATTAAATTTTGTATTTTTTTATATTTTATTATCTACAGTTTCGTGTAAAAAGTTTCTTTTTTGAGGTATAAAAAGTGGAAAATAAAATAGGTCCCAAAAATGAATAATAAATGAATAAATAAAAGGGATTTTTATTATGTAAATGGCCCTTATCACCGCCTACTTTATTCCTTATCGACCTATAATCGAGATGACTAGGTCTCGGGGTTTAGGGTTATAAAACATCTTTGATGTTTTATTCTTATTCTTTTCTCTTTATTCTATAATTTTCTCTTTAAAAACAATATTTTATATAGTAATTATACAACAATGAGTGAATGTTAATTTATGCAAATTAAAGGTATTTACATGCATATACTAGGGTTTTAATGCCAAAATGATAAAATAAAGATGATGAAATGGAGATTCATCACTCCCTAAACTTGCCTTTACTAGTCCCTGGCAAACACTTCTGCAATAAGTGCGGAAAAAGAAAAAGAAAGAATTTATATTAAGTTTAATTGTCAAACTTGTCTTCACAGAATCAAAGTTTGGAGCTTAAGTCGGACCTTTGGAATTTTAGTGCCAGCAGAAACTTATTTGGATTGGGATTTGAAATCCAACATCTTTCGAGAATCTCAAAACTCTTCTCAAGTCTCCTCAATAACCAAGTCAGAATATTTCAACTCATATGCAAACCCTTATGACTATGAATCTGACTCGTACAGTGTATGTGATAGTGGCTCTCCCCAACTGAAATGACAAAGAGACTGACTTCTCCAACGTGATAACCCAGTGATTCTCCAATCTGACAACTCCTTCCTCGAGGAGTGGGGTATTCCCTTCTAAGTTCAAGTGACAACAAGCTTAAGAGGAGGGGTGAAGAGAAGAATGGACGATAGCCAGTGTAGCTACCTATCCTAGGATGCATGACCAGTGTAGTCAAGTCATCAAGTGGCAGGCTCACATGATTTGACTTTGAAGCTCGAGCTTTGATTATTGACTATACAAATAGATACACTCCAGCATGCATTTTATTTTCAATTAGGCATGTCCACTTTTTTGGATTTTTTTGAAATACTATATACAACATCATTTACATAAGGAGTTTTTCCTCCTATGCTCTCGTGATCTTCAAAGAATTAAGTCAACTAGACCTGAAGTACCTCAATTCCAATTCCTATAAGGTTCCTATTATTAGTAGATTTAAGGTCCAACCAAGCTCCAATTTTCAGATTTTACTTATACAAACTCAATTCGAAAAATGCAAATGCAATGCAAAAGCTATGTAGAAAAAAATTTTTGTGATGCAATTTTCAAAGTTTTGAACTTTTCTGGATTATTTTTGAAAAAGATAATGCACATGCAATTTTTTGTATTTTCCAAAAAGATTTTGCAAATGCTTTTGGATTTTAGTTTGGAAAATATCTTTCGATTTTGAAAATAAAAGATTTTGGCTAAAAATAGGCAGAAATATTTACACAGGGATGCATCTCATATTTACAAGAGTTATGTTTTTATGAATTTACAACGGATAAATCATCATTTTTATAGAATATATACATTTTAGTAAAGAATTGTTGTGTGATGTAAATATTCCTCAAACTTATTTGAAAAAGACTTTGCAAATAATTTTTGGAAACTATAGTCCAAGAAAATTTTTACAAATAATTTTTACAAACAATTACACACATTTGAAAATAATTTTGCAAAGGTTTTTCAAATAGTATATATATTTTTTTCAGAATATTTTTTCAACCATTTTCACAACACTTACGAATAGTTTTTCAAACATTTTTATTTCACACAAAGAAAATAAATTTTACAAACAATATATTTTTACAAAGGTTGAAAATATTTAACAAAAAATTTTCCATAGTTTTCAAAAGATTTTTCAAAAATATTTTCAAACTATTTTTCAACCATTTTGCAAAAACTATTTTTATATGATCTATTAATCAGTAAATACAAAAATAATTTGAGGAATAATATTCATTTTTTATTCAGTGATTTTAATGAATTTTAATATTATATTCAGCCATATTTAAAAATACAAGAGTACAAGTTATGGCTAAAGTATATATGGAATATATACGACCCCCTAATACTTAGCTTGAGCTATGTACTCATAGATCAGAGAGAAAAATAGAATACATAACTCATACTGAGTATAAAAAGTATAAAGAATAGTTGAATAAGGAATGAAAGAATGAGTGAGAAGTCAATCATCCCCCTATACTTAGGATCAAATAATCCTAAGTTTTGCATATTGTACACAAAGCAGAGAGGGACAATGGTGAGAATGAACAGATCGTACTTAGACTGCCTCCCCCTATACTTAGGGTAAAATATCCCTAAGTATAGACAAGAAGAGGAGACAGTGGAGAGGATCAAAGAATAAAAGAACTCGGGGTGCACATACCCTATACTTAGGACAAAGTACATCCTATGTATAGAAGACTAACAAAAAGGGTTGACACCTTTGTGGTAGAAAAAGAAAAAGGAAAAGGAAAAGAATAAAAGAAGAAAAGAGAGATGAAGACGGAAGAAGATAGAAGAGAATGTGCACATCACTCCCCCTAAACGTACGGTAAAAGAAGACCTAAGTATAGGAAACGAGAGGAGTGACGAAACAGAACGAAGCATGAGCACTCAGCTTGTCCATCCCCCCTATACTTAGGACAAAGTACGTCCAAAGAAAGGCATACACGAAAGTGGGGTGGATGAGCAATACGGTAGATGGACCAAGACAAACGAAAGCGAATGTACAATAGAGATGGAAGTACAAATGATCAAGAAGGTAGAAAGTGAACCTTCTTGCGAGATCATTGAGGAATGGATCCAACAAGATGGAGGTCAATATCAGGATCCACAGTGGACAGAAGCCGATCATGATCGACCTGGTGAAAATCCTCAGTAGTCGCAATGTGAGAAGGCACAGACGGGTCAGTGAAAGTAGTATATCTAGGTCCTGCCTTAGGTGTCTCGCGGATATCAAAGTAAAAAGGTACAAACTCATCATAGAAAGAAGTAAGGTCAAAGTCATGTTATGAGGTCTCTCCCAGGTCAAGACCAAAAGGAATGAAATCATCTGTGGAAGTAATCAAATCATGTTCATCCTCCACAATCTCAATCAGGTCATCATTCTCATCAAAAGGTCTGAATTCCTAGATGAAAGCAACAAGGTCAAATTCAGCCTTAGTGTAATCAATATCTTCCCTCCGCTGAGTACTATCAATCATGTAAATCCCACAGATGTCAATAACACATCGCCAAGTTCCATAAGAAGGAACTCTGAGGTTTATTCTTTCCGATTCTTCCTCCTTGGAGAGGAATTCTTGAATCTCAGTGGAATCCAATATATAAAAAAAAGTCTCTGACTGTCTCATCAAGGTCACGGTCCTCGGGGTTAGCTAAGATATGCATGTCTCTGATCAGCAATGGGTGTTGTGATGACCACCTCACTCTCGTCAACTGGATGGAAGTGAAACTCTCCCCATCCATAATCAATAATGACTCTTGTAGACGCGAGAAATGGTCCTCCCAGGATGATTGGAAAGTTCTCCCCAGTGGAGGTCTCCATGGGCAATACTATAAAGCTAACAGTGTAACTCATGCCCTGAATTGAAATAATGACATTTTCGAGAATACCCTTTGACCTCTTTATTGATCCATCAGCAAACTGAACGATCATCCTGGTTTTCTTGAGAAGCCTTAAGTGAAGAGAATGTACCAGCGAGAAGGGTATGATGCTAATCGAAGCACCACCGTCAAGGAGAGTGTGATCACATGCGTGGTCAGAGATGATGCAACTAATGAATGGGGGTTGTTGTGTTTCTTTTCCTACGATGAATCTCCAATTGATCACCTTTATTCTATCATTTTGTCCGTAAAAACCTAGCTAAAGCATGTAAATAGAATTAATTCATCCATAATAGCATTCATTATTTATTGTATTATTCATATACAAAATAAGGTTTTTAATGCCAAAATTATAGAATAAAGAAAAGAAAAAGGAATAGAATATCAAGAGTTTGTTCACTACTGCCCGCCCTTTCGTCGTATATATTAAGCATCTCAGACCCGGTGTTTGTTGCAGGATGTCATGGTTCCGGGGCGCTCTGGATAGGAGCGCGGAGGGAGCAGGCGAAGGCTGTTGATGAACAAAACATCATCAAAGTGTCAAATAATGCGAAGTATATTGCAAATATTTTATGACCCTAACCCTGAGACCAAGTCTAGAATGGAGTTGATCGACAAGGAAGGGCCAAAAATATAATGAATACCTTATTTATTTATTCATTAATTATGATTTTTTACACCTATTTTATTCTTTATTATTTATTCAACAAATAAATAAACTTTGTACATGAAAGTTGTAGATAATAATGTAAACAAAAATACAAAATCGAGTCTGTACAAAAATAATATACAATATGCATTTCGTACACATAATAAAAAGTCAGAAACCAAACTTCGCAGATCCATATCTTTTCTATAAAAACTCAAAACATAGAAAAATCACTCTAATTGTATATAACTTTTCACGGGCTATTTAAACGCGGTGGTTTTATATTTTTTAGAGTTACTGTGTAGAAGTTAAGTTTTGGGCCCCTTTTGTACAGTCTACCGATTAAAATATTAAATTTATTTATTATTCATTATTTTTACAAATTCATATTTTGTAATTTTGTAAATATTATGTATAATACATGTGCATAATGAAATCAAAATAAGGCCCAAAAGAAAAAGGAAAATAAAATAAGTCTATATGAAAACATAGACAAAATACTTATATTTCTATATGTATATAAATAAAAGGGAAATACATTCTTTAATTCTTTATTCTTTTATATTTTTACAAATATTGTAACTAATATACTTATTCTATTAAAAATACAAAACTAAAATAAAACACATTAAAATAAAATGGCATACACAAAACATAGGTAAAATACTAATAAATATACCTGCAGAATATACATATCTATTTATTTAAGTGTATAAATAACATCATAAAAATTAAATAAAAATATATTTATACTAACAAAAATAAGTTGTAAGTATATATAAAAGAATAAAATAATAAAATAAAATGTACAAAATAAAAATAAAAATGCACAAAATATAGATGAATATACCTATAATTACCCTATTAAAAATTAACTATTAATAAATAAAGCCAAAAAACAAATAAAATCATAATAAAATACTACATAAAATAATAAACATTTTTTTATTTTATATACAAAAATTAATAAAATAATTTATTATTTTAAATTAATTATTTTCGAATAAACCTACAGTTTTGTCCTGTAGTGGTCCTAGCTGGGCCAATCAGAGCGCGCCACTCGTTGACCCTCGGTTAGCAGTCCCTCCCATGTCTGATTTGATGTGGACCCGTCTTCAACTCGTTTTTCCGCCATTTTTTGCAGCCAATCTATCCATCAATCAGCTTCGCGTCCTTCACAAGAAACTACTCCCATAACTGCCATGATTCACGCCGAGACCTTAGATCTTTTGTACATATCACAGATTCCTTGCAATTAGCCGGTCAAATAAGGGCGCCACCCATGTTTATAAATTACTCCATTTCATACTCCAAACTTTTTTTAACATTTCTTCACCCCTGGATCCCTGGACCTCAGTCCAGCGTGTATCCCTGTGATAAGGGGAGTCCCTTGAGCGTCCATAGTGGTCTGCGGAGGAGATGCGCCCACGGCCGAGTTCCGGCAAGGTCCTGCTCCATGCCATCGTCGGCAGGTATAAGAGTTGCGCTTTTCATTTCTTAGGTAGACCTTAATCTTAGCTTTTCATTGACGCCATTAGTTTAGTCTTTAGTGTAGTTAATTAGCGTTAACGGCTCAATTTGTAGTTTGTCAGAGCTCCACTCTGGCGAACGATCCCACTGTGTTTCCTACCAGCTCTAACCACGCTTCCACCTTCATTCCCTTTCCCAACCGCTTCTCTATGCCTCACACACCTCCATCCACCCAGATCTCTACCAAATCTGGAGATCGGAGCTCCCTTCTTTGTCGGTCGTCGGAGGTCGCCGCCTACATCACCTACCACCCATTTCTCCACTAATAAGGCCATCAGGATCCTCATTTTTGTGCTCCTCATATTTCTGCAGGTATGGAGAGCCAAAAGACCTGCGAGGGTCGATTTTTAAAGCGAGCAGAGGCACCTGGGGACCATCTTCTTCCTCGACTTTGCCTGAGCACGCCTGAGCCCCAGGTGCCTAGCTGAAGACGTCGATCGACAAGGGAGTCTTACAGGAAGGCGTCAAGACATTTGGCGGTAACGGGGATGGCCGAAGGAGCTCGTACGATCAAATCCAAACTCGCCCCAGGAGAGTTTATCCCAAGTTCTTCCACCATGCTCCGTAGCCGTTCGATCAAGGGGGAACCTCCAAATGCAGCAGCAACTGTCGGATGCAGCCATGCGCATACCGTCAAATCGGTCGGGCTGATCTAATCCTGGCCATCCAATCGCAAACCGTCATTGGCGATCGGATGAGCGCCACGAGTCAAGCCAACCATTCAACGTCGTCCGATCCAGGCTATAAAGGGGTAATTTGCATGTACATCCCTTTCCTTTTTGTATTTAATTTTTAATTCTGTAAATAAATAAAACTTTGTCAAATACGTGGAATTTTTGCAAAAGGATCCCATACTTTCAGAAATTGCAACCAGGTCCAATCCACATCACCTCACGTGTTGTCCCACGTGAGGTGGCGAATTTGTAGGGAAGCCCTTGTGTTTTGTATTTATTGTTTAGTCTAATAAATATATTTTCCCATTGTATATTTTTGTAAAAATTGCACGCAGGCCCCTCAACTTTAATATAATTGTATTTTGGTCGCTACATGTGTGAATCATGTGCTGTCCCACGTGATGGGTTATTTGCACATATGTCCTAGCGGATTTTGAAATTGTAATTTCGTCATCAAAATTTAAGTTAACATTGTATATATTTGGTGTTTTTGCATAGAGTCCCCCTGCATTTATTTTTAATTACAAGTGTGCCCCTACTAGGACATTAATTTTTGTAGTCTTTATCTATTTATTAAAAATATCTACTTAGCTCTTAAAAATCCACAAAATTAGTTAGATGCCCCATGTAGTGCACATACACGCCCATCTATTTTACATTTTTGTGCATTTAACCTATTTATTAAAATTAAAAAGGAGCCTAAATAGTACTTGTTTAATTTGAAAAATACCAAAAAAAACTATAAAAACTTAATAAAAAATCCATAAAAAATTATATATGTTATATTTTGCAATTTATTGAGTCTAGAAATAAAAAACCCCTAACAAATAGAAAAAGAAAATATAAAAATTTCAACAAGCTCCAAAATCCTAAAAATTATTAAAACCTTTTAAAAATACCAAAAACATGTTTTCCTATTGTGTAATTATCTATATATTATTATTATTTATGTATTAACATTAATTTGTGTAATTTTGGGACTTATTTATTTATTTTTCAACCCCAAATTAATCTTGGATTTTTTATTAATCCTATATTTGGGATAATTTTAACTTTAAAAATGCATAAAAATTAGCAAAAATTTCTGGAAAAATATAAAAACATTATAAAAATATTAAACCCAAAACAAATTATTTTTTGAATTTTGTTTAGATTTAATAGTATTTATAAATATATTTCTATGTATTGTGTAAATAAAGCCTTATATAGGCTATATTATTTTAATAAGAGAAAAAGGAAATATAAAAAGATAAAAATATAAAAAGAAAATAAAAAATAAAAAATAAAAAATCAAATAAAAATTATAAAACCAAAAATAAAATTAAAAAATAAAGTTAAAAAACCCACAAAAATAATAACATGGACAAGAAAAGAATTGAATGATTTTGTGCATTTATTTTACCCCCGACCGTTTGCTCCCAATGTTTGACCTCTACTTGTGCTTACACCTATACACATTTGCATGTAGAGTTATAAAAAAATTTTAACTCCACATTTTTGATATTCGATGCTTGATATTTATTGTGGGTTAATTATTGATTAATTGGGATTTGTCGAATGGCCAATGCATCGACCGGAGCTCTCGTCATGTAAGATTTCTAGACCCGCTGCATTTTCCAGTTCTCAGTGGGCAGTGGCCATGGTCATAATATAACGCTCTAGACTGCTCCTCTTCTTTCTCTTCTTTGGTTGAAGAGTAGATAATTTGGTCATGGCCTAGTAAAATGTGGCTTTAATGATCTCATTAATGGTGGACATCACCTTGAGTTCCGTCAATATTTTCTGAATTTTTGGATCTCGTCCATATAAGGGAGGAGATCGGAATCATCATTTACATGAGGATAGCCAAGAGAAGTTTGTACAGTGGCATCCTCGGGGTCAAGGGTGGGATAAGAGGTGAGTGGATGTGTGGTCAAAGAGTCTGGCATGTGGTCCCTCGCCTCACGGTCTAAATCAACTGTATGTCTCCCAATTTCTTTTTGGATTTTTATATTTTTCTCATTTTTTGTATTTTGGACAATTGCAAGCTCTCATGATAATCCTCAAGTGAATCCATATCCTCAAAAAATGGAGTGACATTTTATTTCTAATTTATGTTAAATAGATCATTCATCCTCAAGTTCATATGATCCATCATCTGGTTCAAGGTCTCAAGTGTGGATATCATTAAAGGTGACTCCAAAATCTCATGATCGGGTGAATGGGATGAGGGTGGTGGGTATGGGCAAAAATCCCATTCTGGATCAATGTAGTCTAGGAAAAGTGGATTGTCTAAATGTGAAGGGGATGGTGGTGATAAGTGAAAATTAAAGTTCAAATCCTGAAATAATGTTTTGGGTGGATATGTACAAAAATCAGGAGCAAAATCCTCTCGAAAAAAGGGAGGTGGATCAGTTGGAGTGTACGAGAGATCCACAAAGTCCGGATAAAAAGGCTTCAGTCGGCCATCTCGAAGCAAAAGGAAAATGATCAGGAAAACATGATGTTCAATTAAGAGATGGGAGAAGAAGGCACAAATGCACAGAAGCGATCGAGGATGCACACAAGAAATCACAATAAAACACACACAAAACAAACCCCTCAATTCACCTACTCAACTCGGTGAAGACCGTGAAAGTTTGGTCTTTTTTATCTTGTTTGTGTTACAGTTAGGTGAAGAATACAAAAATTGTACAAACACTTAGGAAGGCTGAATGGGATTTGGGCACTAATCCTTAGTGTGTACGTAAGTGATTAAAAACGAAGACAATGATGGGATTACTCATCCCAAGACAAGTATTTTCTTTTTTATCTTTCTAGGGTCAAGTAATTTAAACAATCCTAATTTTATTTGTTACCACTTTTTGGAATATTTAATGAGAAATGCACGCACTTATCGAGGAGTCAATTCTTCTTAGCACTTAGGTGTTCAAAATCAAAGGGAGACTCATAAAAGCAATGCAAGATGAAAACAATGATGGATGCTAAAGAGAAATGCTCATCTTGCCTCCAGCATTCTACATGCAAAGATGCTCAGCATAATTGAAATCGATACATATGCAAATGCAACCGATGAAATCACCCTAGGTACAGAAATTGCTATTAGCATGAAGAACCAATGATAATGACTTAGAATAGAATCAAAGGGTCTGGTCTTAGAGTCTACTCAGTGCCCACAATAATGGATCCTGCAAGCGTTGTATGGAGGACTCTCGGAACGCCTGGTTCTGAGACTAAGTGAGAAGTAGTTTAATATTTAACTAGATCCAAATGTTTTCTATAGAAGCATGCAATGATGAGTAAGTGTTTGGACCTAATACTATCGACAAGCAATCCTACAACTAGGGCTCAATCACACAAAGTAAAGAAAATAAAATTGTGAAACAAAACAAAAAGAAATGCGAGAAAACCGCAAAAAAACCGATGAGGTCCCCAAGGGAACAATACCTCGGGCACTGGACCTCGTGAAGTGTGAAGTGTGAAAGAGTCCTAAATTATTACAGGTTATATGGTCCATTTCTCACTTTAAATTACACAAATAAATAAATACAACAAATGAAAATGGAGCTCTATCTTGAAAATGTCCCCATGTCCTTTGATGCTAGGACAATGCCGCTTCACGTGAGTGCGCAAGCGCTCCTAGAAGAGCTCCTCCCTCAATTCCTGTTCCTCACTTCTCTTTCCTCCTTCGTTCTAACCTAGCTCCCTACCTTCCATCCCATCGACTATGTAGTCAGGACTCCTAGCCTTTAGAAAGGTAGGAAGAGTGCTTTGACCTCGGGCTCAAAGTTGCAAATCCAAACAAGGAGAAGGTTAGACAACTCAACAAGTAATAACAATTAAAGAGAAAATAAATAAAGGATACATATAGACAAGTAATGATGCAATCATTAAAAAATCAACCTATGCATGGTTGCTCCCTGACAATGGAGCCATTTGTTGAAGAGGAGTTTTCGCAGGTGTAAAATATGTCTCACACAAGGCAGAGACATGATCGCTGTGGTGTCCCACAAGAAAACCTACTTCATACAGCAAATAACCCATAACAAATAAATCAAGCAACGAAAAGTAAATGTGGAGTTCAAATTTATCATAACTCTACAATGGGTGTGCATATTGTGCAAGCATTTAGAGATCGCACACATGGAGAAAACTAGAGAGATCGGGCAAATTAATGCACAAAACTAATTGTGAGTTTATTCGTCTATAAGTCTATTTTGTAGGTTTTCAATTTTTATTTATTTTATTTATTTTATTTTTTTGTATTTGTATTGTTAATTTTCTATTTTTAATTTTCTATTTTTATTTTTCCTTTTCTTTAAAAAAGTGAACATAAGTATATAAGAGAATATATACAATATAGAGTAATATAGACATATATACTAATAAAAATATTCAAAATAAGTGAAATAAGATATTTTTCGGTTTTTAAATATTTTTCGTGTGTTTGTGATTTCTGTTAATTTGTATATAATTTTAAAGCCTAAAATACCCTAAATCATGTTTTAATTAAATAGGAAGAATTAAAATAGAGATAAAAATAGCAAACAGAATCAAAATTTCTCCAAATTAATTTTAATACTTGATGCATAATATAAAGAAAATTCAGAAAATGAAAATAGATTTTTTTAGGATTTGTAGGGATTTTTATATTTTTATAAGTTTTTTAGGGTTTTTCAATTTTTAAGGGTTTTCTATTAGAATTTTTACAGATTTTTCTCTGGAGTTGTAAAATATCTAAAAATATTTGAAATACATATTTTTTTGAATTTTTTAAAAACCTTTATATTTTTTATGTATTTTTAAAGTTAAACAGGGCAAAATAGTTCTCTTTTTTATTTTTAATAAATGATCAAAGTTCCTAAATTCGAAAAATAAAAATGTTGCATGGAAGCACAATCCAACAGGAGCATGAGCCTTTTTTGTGGGTTTCTTTACTAATGTAGCTATATTAAATAAATAGATAAAATATGAAGAAATTACTTTATCAGAAGAGGCATTTATGTAAATAAAATTAAGTCCAAAGGCAAATATGCAATTTCTCCAAAAATAATAAATGTATTTAAAAAGTTCTGGGCCGAGATGAAATACAAAAATCCATCAGGGGTGCGCCTCCAAATGTACCCTCACGTGGGGACGTTACGTCAGACGACATGGTGTGGACTGAAATGCAAATTCCCAAAAGATGTGGGGCCTTAAATGCAATTAATACAACCAATTTTCAAAGCAAAGGAAAGTTTAGAGACTAATTAATAAAACTCTAAAATGCTTGGGTAAAGGACGCAAAAAACCCACGTCCTTGACGGGAACGGACGACTGGGATGTGTCACTTAAGCCACATGTCACATCCTCCTGCAACGATGTCGCTTCGTGGATGCATGACTAGGATTAGATCCTTGATCAGGATCTGACGGTTGAAAGGGAGGACGATCCAACGACTCTGACTCGACTGAGTGTATGCTCTTGATCCAATGGGTACTACTCCTCGTGAAGAACAACGAAGAATAACGACCCACCTTCACTTTGATTCGCAAGATCTCGCAACTCTAGTCGATTCTCTGGGTATTGATAGCTTCAGGATGACCGTCGTACGCTTCCCCAGTTGTTTGACTTCATAAAAATGATAGGGAACCTTGAGAAGTCATCCACAATGTCTGAGACCTAGAGCTTCGTCCCACGGCTCGATGGCTCTCAAAAAGAGCCCCTTTGCTTGTCTTTCCTATAGGAGAAGGTTAACAATAAAAAAGAGGGATCTTGGATAAGCTCCTGGGGATGGAACGAGCGCTAGGTGACGCGAGTGGAGGTCTTCAGTGGACATGACGAAGGAGGAGACCTGGCCTCCTGATTAGGGATGCAAATGGTTACGGTTATATCCGTATCCGATCCGTCACCGTATCTGTTTTATATAGATTTTGACATCCATATCCATATCCATTTTAAAATGGATACGGATACGGATATCATTTTAATATCTGGAAACATTCGTATCTGTATCCGTATATCCGTTTTCATATGTAAATATAGTCATGGATTTAGTTTTAACCATATATAACATAACTCTATATCTCTTCTTTTACCATATTTGTATAATTTTTATGATACAAACACATTTAGTAAATTTATATCATGTATTTTCCATCTAATTCATATATATTTGAGTTGATTCTATAGATTATTTCTAACATTACTCGTATGCGATCAATATCCATTTTACATCCATATTTATTTTTTTATAATATAATAAGAAAGTTTTAGTATCCGTCAATATCTGTATCTGCTTCTGTATTCATATTTAAAAAGGGATAAGGATATTGTATTACCTATATATGAATCTGTCTGTTTGCATCCCTACTCCCGATCCACGATGGATCTGGGTGAGCGAGAAGTGGATGAGCAGAGAGAAAATGCAAGAAAAATGAACCTCAATGGCCCGAAGACCAGAGATAGAACCTCAATGGCAGAGCTCCGCCGGAGGTGGGTGGAAGCACCTAGAGACCTTGCTCGAGCCTGCCTCAAGAAGATGGAGGGGAGTTGTCACCTCCCTGGTCCTGAGTACACGAAAAAAAGGAGCAAAAGCAGGAACAAAAGAGTTCAAACTTGGGAAGAAAGTAGAGGAAAGTTTATGTACAGGATTGACATAGGGCTCCAACGATCGAGATGTATCAGGAAATGCAGTGATCCAAAGCCCAAGGGAATCAGTAGGCGTGTATGTACAAACAACGATGCACAATTGTGGAGAAGAAAGCGAAGCGATTGGGTGAAGGGAGAGGTCGACAAAATATCGAGAAGAAGGGATAGGAGCTAGGTCTAACAAGGCACTAGGAGAATCAGAGGAGTTGACCGTCGGTCAACTCCATACTGCACTTGATTGGTCCACGTGGACCAACCATGAAAAACATGGCCTAACAATATTTAAAAATCAATATTAATTATAAAATGATTTTATTAATTTTAAATTATAAAATAAAAATGTTTATTATTTTATAAATTATTTTATTATTATTTTTATTTATTTTTTTCAATGTTATTAATTACAAATTAATTTTTAGGTTTATATATAGGTGTATTTATCTATGTTTTTTGTCGTTTATTTTTTATTTGTATTTTTTAATTTGATAATTTAGTTTATTATTTTTAGCTTTTAAATACTTAAATATATTTTTATTTTTTTTTTAAATATATACTTAAATAAATTGGTGTATTTATTATATAGGTAAAGTTATAAGCATCAATGTATTTTATATACCTATTTTATTTTAATGTTTTCTATATTTTTTATTCTTATTTTAGTAAGTACATATAGTATTAATAATATTTATAAAATTATAAAATATAAATTATAAAAGTAATGAAGAATAAATAAAATGAATAGTTTAATCGGGTATATTATATAATAGGGGTCCAAAACCTAACTTTCACACCTTAACTCCAAAAAAAGTGAAACCACCTTCATTAAATATCATATTAAAATTTATATACAATTAAAGTTATTTTGATATATTTTGAGTTTTTATTTTAGAGATATGGGTTTGGCAAGCTGGGATTGTGGAATCTTATTTAGACTGTAACTTTTACACTATATATTATTTTTGTATAAACTACAATTTTGTATTTTTCCAATATTTTATTATCTACAACTTTTATGTATAAAGTTTCTTTATTTGAGTTGTAAAAAGTGGAAAAATAAAATAAGGCCCAAAATGAATAATAAATGAATAAACAAAGGGATTTTTATTATGTAAATTGCTCCTAGCTCTCCCTACTTTATTCCTTATCGACCTAGTCATGAAGACGCCTAGGCTCAGGGTTTATGGTCATAAAACATCTTAGATATTTTATTCATTTTCTTTTTTTCTTTATTCTGTAATTTTAGCATTAAAACGGTTATTTATACAATATTTATACAACAATGAGTGAATGTTAATTTATGCAAATTAAGGGTATTTACATGCATTTACTAGGGTTTTTAAGGTCAAAACGGTAGAATAAAGGTAAGGAAATGGAAATTCATAACCGTGCAAATAAACCAGTGAGCAAGTGCTAGCTCAAGTCTCTCAAGCAGCAGGATTTGTTCGTAGATTTTAGAAATTAGAGGGGCATCGACATAAAGCGCCCATAAATATCGGGCTCACGCACGTGAGTCCAACGTGCACCACTCAAGACTTGAACGGTGGGGTGGTAGATGCTAGTATTGCGACACGTGACACGATGGTATCCATACGATCACGTTTGATCCTACGGTTAGGTTTATTTCCCCCAAATTGAAGGATGGCTTGGATCTGAGGCTGTGTCGAGCTGCTCGAAGGTTGAAATTCATTTATAATCTTGTAGACAATTTCGATTTACAAGGAGAGATCAATTAGATGATAGCGATGATCTTGATCAAGGCGGAGATCTTTGGGACGATAGAGCAATTCCGTACGAGGTGGAGATGTGCCGCCTGAATGGTTTGCCAAGCGTTGATTGGCGATGTGCTCAAATGGTTCGAATATAAAATAGGGTATACTATATAATATGGGTCCAAAACCTAACTTTCACACCTTAACTCCAAAAAAATTAAACCACTTTCATTAAATATATTATTAAAAGTTATATACAATTAAAGTTATTTTCATATATTTTTAGTTTTTATTTGAGAGATATGGTTTGGGAAGTTGAGATTTTGGAATCTTGTTTAGACTATAATTTTTGCACTGTATTATTTTTGTATGAAATAAATTTTGCATTTTTTCTATATTTTATTACCTACAACATCCATGTATAAAGTTTCTTTATTTGAGTTATAAAAAGTGAAAAATAAAATAGGAAAAAAATGAATAATAAACGAATAAATAAAAGGGGTTTTTATTGTGTAAATGTCCCTGATCTCCCCCTACTTTATTTTGTGTCGACCTAGTCATCAAGATGCCTGGGTCTCGAGGTTTAGGGTCATAAAACATCTTCTATATTTTATTCTTTTTCTTTTCTTTTTTTTATTGTATAATTTTGGCATTAAAATGGTATTTTATACAATATTTATAAAATAATGAGTGAATGTTAATTTATAAAATGATAAAATGGAGATTCATCACCCTGCAAATAAACCAGTGAGCACGTGCTAGCTCAGGTCTCTCAAGCGACAGGATTTATTCGTAGATTTCAAAAATTAGAGTGGCATTGACATAAAATGGCCACAAATATTGGGCTCACGTGCGTGAGTCCCACGTGCACCGCTCAAGCCTTGAATGGAGGGGCGACATATGCCAGTGATGTGACTCGTAACATGATGGGATCCATTTGATCACCTTTGATCATGCAATTAGGTTTATTTCCCCCATATTGAAGGGTGGCTTGGATCTAAGGTTGTGTCGAGCTACTCGAAGGTTAAAATATGATCATAATCTAATAGACAATTTCGATCTACAAGGAGAGAGCAATTGCAGGACAGCGATGCTCTTGATCGAAGCGGAGATCTTTGGGATGATAGAGCTATTCCGACACGAGACGGAGATGTGCTATCTAAGTGGTTTGTTCCGGGCATCGATTGGCAATGTTGTGCTCAAATGGTTCGAAAATTTTAATCGGGTATACTATACAATAGGGGTCCAAAACCTAACTTTCACACCTTGACTCCAAAAAAATGAAACCACCTTCATTAAATGTCTTATTAAAATTTATATACAACTAAAGTGATTTTGATATATTTTGAGTTTTTATTTGAGAGATATGGATTTGGGAAGTTGGGATTATGGAATCTTATTTATATTGTAACTTTTACATTTTATATTACTTTTGTATGAAATAAAGTTTGTATTTTTTCAATATTTTATTATATACAACTTTCATGATAAAGTTTCTTTATTTGATTTACAAAAAGTGGAAAAATATTATAGAGCCCAAAAATGAATAATAAACAATTAAATAAAAGGGGTTTTTATTGTGTAACTGACCCTAATCTCCCCCTACTTTATTCCTTGTCAACCTACTCATTGAGATGCCTAGGTCTCAGGATTTAGGGTTATAAAACATCTTTGATATTTTATTCTTTTTCCTTTCTTTATTCTATAATTTTGGCATTAAAAACAGTATTTTATACAGTATTTATACAACAATGAGTGAGTATTAATTTATAAAAACTAAGGTATTTACATGCATTTACAAGGGTTTTTAAGGCAAAAATGATATAATAAAGATGACGAAATGGAGATTCATTACCCTGCAAATAAACTAGTGAGCATGTGCTAGTTCAGGTCTCTCAAGCAGTAGGATTTGTTTGTAGATTCCAGAAATTAGAGGGGCATTGACTCAAAATGCCCACAAATATCGAGCTCACGCACGTGAGTCCAATGTGTACCCCTCAAGACTTGAACGGAGGTGCGACAGATGCAGTGTTGCGACATGTGACACGATGGGATCCGTTCGATCGTGTTTGATCCCACGGTTAGATATATTTCCCCCAAATTGAAGGGTGTCTTGGATTTGAGGTTGTGCCAAGCTACTCGAAGGCTGAAATTCGATCATAATATGGTAGACATTTTCGATCTACAAGGAGAGATCAATTGGAGGATAGCGATGCTCTTTATCGAGGCAGGGATCTTTGGGACGATAGAGCTATTCTGGCACAAGATGGAGATGCACCATCTAAATGTTTTATTCTAAGCATCAATTGGTGTGGGTTGTGCTCAAATGGTCCGCAAATTGATCCAGATTTCCAGGCGGCGGTTATTCGATCTTCGGCGAAGGTTTGGACTCGATCATGCTCTGAGCAGGTGAAGGTTGAAGATGTGTGATCTGATCTGTAGATGTTATACAATGATTGATTGTATCAACTCCTTGTCACCTGCAAGGGATGACACTGCTCAAAGCTTTAGCAGCCTCAGTTGGACCTTATTAGATGAAAAACACGGCGAAATGGCTAAGGATCTTCATATGAAGGTGAAGGATGAGGACTCGATTCTCAAACCAAGATGGATTTGAGGGTGAAGTGATCAAAAGTGGGGGAAGGCAGAGGAACGAAAGCTAATTGGACTGGAAGGGAGTCGACATGAAAATAGGATGATTTTGTTATTGAATTGAAGATTAAACAAAGGAGAAATGATAGGGATTGAGAGAAGAAGAGAAGAATCGGGGAGAAAAAGGAGAAGATGAAGGGGAGAAAGATGAATAATAGAGAAGAATGATCTAACATGGAATGGAGGAATGCGGATGAAATGTGCATGTGGAAGGAGGTTGCGGTCTCGATACGGTGACAAAGACATAGAGGCTAAGCTCGTGGCTAGAGGAGATGCTCGCCGGAGCAGGATGGATCTCGCCGCTCCTCCTCTCTCTCGTTCGACGCGTGACGAAGAACCATGTCACCTATGTCTCTCTAATCGTGGAACTCTTGAAGTAGTTGAGCAAATGACGGATATGATCTCATAGGAATGGCTTAGGGCTCTATATATAGGGTGAACAAACTTAGGGAGCACGTTGTTGGGTGGGGTCACATGGCAGTGGCCCCGATCACCAGTAGTGGTTCTGCAAACTGGCCTAATGACCAAGAGGTTGGAGATGTTGGGAGAAAGGAGAAGGATGGAGGGCGACAGGCGGAAAATAAAGAAGAAGAAGGGCACGAGTAAGAGAGGAGTGAGAGGAGAGAGAAGAAAAAAATAAAATTAATTAATTAATCAATTAATTGATTAATTAATGAATTAAGATAAATAATTACAATTTAAGTAAATAAATTAAATGAGAAATTAAGTAAAATTAATAAATGAATAAATAAATTCTTAACTAAATAAATAATAATTAATTAAATAAATAAGTAAGTAATTAATTTGTTTTTATTTATAGCAATAATAATATTAATGAAGTATATAATATAAGAAATGGCATATATTAAATAAGATAAAAATTAAGATATGTTGTTCGTTGTATACGAATAAGGTCCCGAAACCCATTTTTTGCATATTAACTCCGATTTTAGCGAGATCAGTTTCATTTGATAGATAATTCTATAAAATGAACTTTAAAAGTGAGTACGCCTAATTTAGAGTCCATATGGTCGAGTTATGAGGTCCGGAAGGGTCATGGCATTGTAGCTTCAGGATTTATTGGTATGTTTTTAATAAATAATATTTTTATACTGATTTTTAAAAATACTTAGAAAAAGAATTAGGTTAAACAGAGTTAATAATAATTAATTAGAAAATAAAGAAGTTTATACATATAGTACATATAGACAAAGGGGCCCAAATGCCAAAACTCATATATTTTATTCTAATATTTTTTATATTTGTAATAAATAGTATTTATTATTAAACAAAGTTTTAAAGTGAGTTTGATCAATTCAGAGTTTTCTATAAAAAGTTAT
The DNA here is from genome assembly GCA_037367405.1 of Ottelia alismoides. Taxonomy (NCBI): domain Eukaryota; kingdom Viridiplantae; phylum Streptophyta; class Magnoliopsida; order Alismatales; family Hydrocharitaceae; genus Ottelia; species Ottelia alismoides. Next base: position 212,024 of record JAZKJV010000021.1, read on the forward strand.
GAATCTTGGAAATTTGCTTTTATGGCTTTTTCGATTCATCATAAATAATTATATATATCCATTAAATATTTTTTCTAATATTTTATAAATTAGTATTTATTATTATAAATAAATTTTGTGAAGAAAATATTTTTAGCTTGATGTAAATAAAACAGGTGAAATATTTACAATGTGAAAATGTATGAATATATGTTTGTGCTCTTGATTTTCTAAAATTTCATTAAATTAGGATTTTTATCTACCCCAACTTATTTATTTTATCGACCAAGACAATATTGACCTAGTCTTGGGGTTAGGATCAGTATGTATATATTTTATATACATCCTTCTTTTATTTTTATTTTTCTCTTTATTATTTTATTTTGGATGAAATAAGTGTTAAATATATAATATTAATAAAATATGGCTAGAATGTAAATTAGTGAGATTTAGTGAATATTTACATGTATTTTACCATAAACTTTAGCCAAAATGAAAGAATAAAGGCGATGAATCATATATTCATCATTCTCCTATACTTTACATTTGTTAGTCCCTTAGCAAATACTTATTCTATAAATAAGTGCAAGCAAAAAGAAAAAGGTAAAGGAAAAGAAAAGAACTTAGAACGTGCTTGTTTCTTTAAATCGATTCTTACTTCACCCGAAATCTAGAACTTGGAGTAGGCCCCTGGATTAATAGTTTGTCAAGACATTATTAGAATTAGGATTTATGTCTCAGCAACTACAACTTGCCTTTGAATATCATGGGAACTGGATGGAATAATACTCAACAACTCAGGTGAAACAGTAGTATCTGAAACTGATCTCTACTCTGTGACAATGCTAGCTACAATTTCTTTGAAGGTATCCATCTGCTCCCCACGATATGTAATCTGATCATGAATCAAATGGACGAAATGATCAAATGTGAGATCATCTATATCAGGAATACCAAAGTGGTGTGCCTCACCATCTAGAACAGCTAAAGATGCTCAGAATAATCAAATGAATTTGAGGTGAAATGTTGCTGAGGTGGCTGCTCATAGCACCGGTCGTGATATGGAAACTAAATCGGCGAAATATTAGATGAAACAGCATGGGCTCTTGCTCTATCCCATGGAATACTTGAGGAACAACATCCAAGGCTCCTGAAATTGAAAGTACGGAACCGACTCACACTCCGACTAAAAACTCAACGGAAGAAGTATCGGTCTCTAAGAAGAACTCTCTACAACTGTCTCAGTGTGTATCTTCAAAAATGCATTAATATCCACATCAATTACCTGATGTGCAATCAAATCATCATGAGGTGGATCGCATCTAGGTGGTCTGACATCTCCCTCATATGTCGTCTTGACATTAAAAATCTCTATGAGGAGATTCCAAAGTGAATCTTCGTTAAGACTGCGGTGTGAACCGCTACACGAGGCATCGACTGATGCATGTCGTTCTGGTGTCATCCCCTGATAGAAGATCTGAGCTAACTCAGCTTTGGAGATCCCGTGATCTGGGATTCTCCTCACAAGAATATGAAATCTGAGCCACATATCCTGAAACGGCTCATGGGGATCATGTGAAAAATATTTGATAACTGACCGTAAGAAATTGGCTTGACTACTGGGTTAAAATCTTATAAGAAAGTCAGCTCGAAGCATACCCTGATTGACTCTCTCCTCTCCTAAATGTCGGAGCCATCTCGCAGATTTGTCCTTGAGTGGCAAGGTAAAGATCTTCATCGTAGAATCCTCAGGTGTAATATTTGAGTAGAATTTCATACTGCAAATCTCCTCAAACTCAAAGAGATGATCATATGGCTTTTTGTACGAGTCTCCATGAAACTTCGACAGCAATGACATGAAGTCTGAATCAGTTAGAAAAGTTAGTAACCTTGATGTAGAAATTAGTTCAGCTCCTGAATAGGATGCACGCTGCTCAATCTGCACTCTTGTCTCAACAACTCGTGGATCCGAATCTCCCATCTGGTTTGAAATTGGATCACATGTCTTATACATATGCTCAAATGTCACTGGTGTAGCTGAAGGCTGACTTGATGGAAACGAAGAGGGATAGAAGGAGATGGAGAAGAAACACGAGAAACGAAGGAAGAAGATTCTCCGAGGTCAGAGTCACACTCAGAGAAGGATAGAGGACTCAAGTCATGTTCGAAACACGAGACATCTCGAACCGACCTAGATGAACAGGTACGTGCGCATGGAAGCGGTGCCGTAAGAGTCGGCCTTCGTGACTCAAGAAAAACTAGCTCTAGATACAACAAGACACAAACGATGAGTGATTGTTAGAGATCTCAGAGATATGAAACTCATAACACGCAATGAAACAGAAAGCAAACCTAGATTTCACCAACTCAACTCAGTGATGAGCATGAAAGATCGGTCATTAATCTTTTCAATTTTAGAGTTGGTTGGCAATGCAGTCTTTTCAACTGATTACACGAGCTGTTAGGTGCCCGAATCTACCAGAAGAGTGTCAGGAGTCTCTACGTCTAGTTGCACCTACTTTTAACCAGTATGGGAGCAAGTACGGATCGTTTTTGTCTACCCATTTTACTTAAGGATAGAGCCTTAGGTAGTGTCCTCTAAATCTCCCACTCTGCCAAGGAAACATGGACCGTATCTGTCTACCCAAGAGTCCTCACTGAAGAGTACCTAACCATTTTCATACCATTAGTCTAAAAAGAAATCCGAGCGTTGTCTCTATCCATAAGGGTTGTATCCCACTCTCAAATCTAGAGAGTACCTGCAAACCACTACGAGGATTGCTCTCCCAATACAAGTGGAGTCCATTACGTTTAGTTTTATGGCCATATATAATTAACAGACTCAATTTTAATTTTTCTGTTATCACTTTTTTTATCTTTTTTAAACAAGATCTGCCACATTTTTCCTTTTTATTTTTATCCTAAGTGAAAGAAAAACTAGGTTACACGTCACTAGAACTACGGATGTGTAGACAAGAAAATAAAAATCCTAATCAAGTACCTAGCCTCGAAAATCTGCAGAAAACAACGAGAAAATGCAAATAAAACCACGGTGAGTGCCATGTTCCATCGAGTGCACGACACCTGGTGAAACATACCTCAAGAGATAGGGAGGCCAAGTACAAGTCAACACGCCCATAAGGGGCCCCTTCTAAAAGAAGCAAAAACGATCAAGTGCCCTTTAACTTTTTACAACGAAAATACAAAAAAGAAATCTTCTTTTCAGATCTCAATTACGCTGCTCAAATCCTACAATACAAATAAGAAATAAAACCAGTAAAATGAAAAAAAATAAGGTTAAATAACAAAAAAAGTAAGGTATAAGTGTTTCCTATTTTTTATTTATTTTTAAGGAATTTTTTTTATTTCTATTTGATTTTTATGAATTTTATATTATTTTTATGATTTTAATATAACTATGTAAAAATATAGATATAGATTTTATATTTTTATATTTGGTTTTTACTTTGATGTTTTCATATGTTTTAAGTATTTTATACTTTTTATGTAATTTCAGAAAATGTTTTATAATTTTTATTTGGTTTTTAAAGTTGAAAAAAACTTTCTTATTCAAAACTCAGTTTTATTTTTTATTTTAAAAATAGTAAATAGTAAGTGAATATTTTTATTTTATTTTATCAAAAAGTAGATGAAAATAGCTTTCAAATGAGGTGTTATATGCATTTATATGCTTTTTATAGAATTAGTTATGATTTTATGAAGTTTATAGCCATTTTATATTTTTTATTAGTTGTAATATTTATTTTTTATTTTATTTTTATTTAATATATAAATATAGGAAAAGATATTGTAGGTGCATATTTTAAAAAGTGATTTTATGTTTTTATGTATTTTTTGAACTATATATTTTTAGTATTTTTAGGAATTATTTAGTGCCAGAAAACATTTATATTTTTAAAATATGATTTATTACTACATATAATAAAATATACGGTATTAATACATATTGTTATTTTCCTTTTATATTTGGTATTTTATTATATATGGTATGTATAATATTGTATTTACATATACAGTATATGGGTAAATTTGTATTTTTCTGGAAGTTATGAGTGCACGTGTAAAATGTGAGAAATACAGGGTGTTTCATGCAAAATTCATAGTTATCACATGCCAAGCACGTGAAATCTCCTCGACCTGGACCTATTTATTATAACAGAAGCCTGTGGGGGTATCCCTACAAATAAACCAGTGAGCACGTATTAGCTTATGTGTCTCTTAAGCATTGGACTTTGTTTGTAGACTTTCGAAATTAGAGGGGCATTTGACACAAAGTGCCTGCAAATATCGAGCTAGCACGCGTGATTCGCACATGCACCGCTCAAGCATTAAGCAGTGGGGTGGCGGATGCTTGTGTTGCAACACGTGGCACGATGGGATCCGTTCAATCACATTTGATCCTGCAGTTAGGTTTATTTCCCCCAAATTGAAGGGTGGCTTGGATTTGAGGCTGTATCGAGCTGCTTGAAGGGTAGAATTCGATCATAATCTGGTAGATAGTTTTCATCTACAAGGAGAGGTCAATTGGAGGACAGCGGTGCTCTTGGTCGCGGCGGAGATCTTCGGGGTGACGGGGTTATTCCCGTGTGAGGCGGAGATGCGCCATTTAAGTGGTTTGTTCCAGCCATCGATTGGCGATGTTGTGCTCAAATGGTTCGAAGATTGCTCTAGATTTCCAGGCGACAGCTATTTGATCTTTGGCCAAGATTTGGATTGGATCATGATATGAGCAGGTGAAGGTTGACAGTGTGCAATATGATCTCCAGATGTTATGCAACGGTGATTGTATCTACTCCTTTGTCACCTGCATGGGATGACACTACTCGAAGCTTTAGCAGCCTCGGCCCGACCTTATTAGACGAAAAACACAACGAAATGGTTGGGTATCCTCATGCAAAGGTGAAGGATGAGGACTCGATTCTGAAATCCAAGTGGATTTGTGGTGATCAGAAGTGGGGGAAGGCAGAGGAATAAAAGCTAATCGATTGGAAGGGAGTCGACATGAAGATCGGATAATTTTATTTTTGAATTGAAGATTAAACAAAGGAGGAATGAGAGGGTTTGAGTCTTTGAGAGAAGAAGAGAAGAATCGAGGAGAAAAATGAGAAGATGAAGGGAAGAAAGAGGAATAACAGAGAAGAATGATCTAATCTATAATGGAGGAATGTTGACGAAATGTGCCTGTGGAAGGAGGATACAGCCTCGACGCAACGGCGGAGATGCGGAGGCTAAGCTCGTGGCTGGCGGACGCGTAGTGGTTGGGCGAACCGGTCTAACAGCCTGGAGGATGGAGATGTAGGGAGAAGAGGAGAAGGAAAGAGGGTGGCAGGCAGAGAAGAAAGAAGAAGAAGGGTGCGAGGAAGAGAGGAGCGAGAGGTGAGAGAAGAAAAGAATAAAATTATTAATTAATTAAGATAAATAATTATCAATTAAGTAAATAAGTTAAATTAGTAATTAAGTAAAATTAATAAATGAATAAATTAATCTTTCAATAAATAATTAAATAATAATCAAATAAGTAATTAAGTAATTCAATAAATAACAAAAAAATAAAATATAATTAAATAAATAAATAAATAAATATTAAATAAATAAAAATTTTTTATTTGTTTTAATAATAAAATATTAATGAAGTATATAATAAAAGAAATAGTATATATATATATATATATTAAATAAGATAAAATTAAGATACATTATGTATTTTATACTTGTAAGGTCCCAAAATCTATTTTTTTCATATTAAATCCGATTTTAGTGAAATCATTTTCATTTGATAGCTAATTATATAAAGCAAACTTTAAAAGTTAGTATACCCAATTTAGAATCCATATGGCCGAGTTATGAGGTCTGGAGAATTAGGTTCACGGCTTCGTGTCTTCAGAATTTATTAATTTTTTTAATAAATATTTTTTTTATATTTTTAAATTGATTTTTAAAAGTACTTAGAAAAAGAATTAAGTTAAATAGAGTTAATAATAATTAATTTGAAAATAGAGAAATTATACATAAAGTACATATAGACAACGGGGCCCAAACGCTAACATATCACCCGTTTTATTTTAATATTTTTTAGTATTTTTTATTAAATAGTATTAATTATAAAACGAAGTTTAAAAATGATTTTGGTCAATTTTGAGCTTTCAGTAAATACTTATGAACCTTGGAAGTCAGATTTTACGAATTTTCCGATTCATCATAATTAGTTATTTATATCCATTACATAATTTTTTTGATATTTTGATAATTTAGTATATATTATTATAAATAATTTTTGTGAAGAAAACATTTTAGTTTGAAGTGATCTTGATGATAAATAAAATAGGTAAAATATTTACATTGTGAAAAATGTATGAATATATTTTTTGCTCTTGTTTTTCTAACATTTTCATAAATTAGGATCCTTATCCCTCCCTACTTATTTATTTTGCCGATCAAGTCAATATTGACATGGTCTCGGGGTTAGGATCAGTCTGTATATATTTTAGGTATATCCTTCTTTTTTATTATTCTTTTTCTATTTAATATTTTATTTTGAATAAAATAAGTGTTAAATATAATATTAATAATAGTTAGAATGTTAATTAGTGAGTTTTAGTAAATATTTATATGTATTTTAGCAAGGATCTTAGCCAAAATGAAAAAATACAGACGATGAATCATAAATTCATTGTATGACCAAAACAAAATATCAAAAATAAAATAAAGATCATGTATAAATCCCTTTATTGTTTCACCTCTCTATGTTATCAAAAGAACAGATTGAGGGATGATAATGGGATACAGTTAATAATTTCCATTTACACGGTCAAAACAAAATGTCAAAATAAACAACTTCATTGTGGGATAGATGTTACGAATGAATGATAATAATAGATGACTGCTTGAAGAGAGAAAATAAGTAGAAGAATATTTAACGAAGTGTTTTTTTGTAAGTAAGGTAGACTATATATTTCCAAAAAACCAAAAAAGCAATTACATACAAAAAAATGTGGCTAATTGATATAGCCATGGATGTAGAAGGCAACATGGAAGCGTAGGGCGCATAATAGAGAAAACTCTCCCTACAAACGATTAAGAAGCCTAAAACAGTGTATAATCTCCTCAATGGTGCGCTCAGGAGGCAGGCAGCGAGAAGAGTTCAAGATGCGATTGCGTTCATGCCAGATGTGCCAAACAACCAACGCAAGTAGAGTTGAAGTGTTGGATCGGGTCCTGGGGTTGGCAATATTAAGAGTCCAGGAAATAACGTCCTCGAAAAGGTTCGATGGGGGAACCGGTAGTGCCAATGCGGAGCAGGATCCTCGCCAAACCGTCGAGGAATAAGGGCAGGGCAGCAGCAGATGATCGTGCGATTCCAACTCGCTCGACAAGAGAGAGCAAGAATCGGGGAGGCTCGAGCCAAAGGCCCTGAGCCTGTCCACAGTTGGAAGGCGTCGAAGGAAGGCCCTATACAGTGTGTATGTACATCGGGGAGGGGAGCGTTTATCCCAAACGACAGGGAACCACACCTTCGGCGATCCCCGATGCCGAAGGAGGTCGAAAGCGCCTTGGAAGGAGAAACCACCGCTGGAAGGAGCCCAAGTAGGGGAGGGGAAATCACCCTGAATAGCAGCACGCATAGAATCTCTACCAGCCAGCATAGCCCGCCAAATTTTTGAAGAGGTGGGAGAGGGATTGCTATCCCAAAAAGAAGTATTTTGGAGATACTTAGCACGTAAAAAATCAGCCCAGATTGAAGCTCTGGTATTAAGGAACCTCCAAGTCCAAGAAGCAATCATAGCGGCCCGCAAGGAAACAAAAGATTTCAGCCCCATTCCCCCTTCCAACTTAGGGAGGCAAAGCCTCTGCCAAGCGATATCATGTTGCCTACAACCCCAAAGAAATTGGGTACACAACCCGTCAAGATGACGGACAGCAGTAATCGGGAGAAGGACCCCCGCAGACCAATAGAGGAAGATCCCGCGGATGACAGAGTTGAGAATCTGGGCACGTCCCGCCACGGAAAGGCATTTGGAGTTCCAACCATTGGTTAGATGCTTTATCTGGTCCTCCAATAACCTAGAATCCGCAGAACGGAAGCATGAATTAAGCGGGAGGCCGAGGTACTTAGTGGGGAGATTTTGTTACAGCATTCCCATGCGCAAAGTGATAGCAAATTCCAGTGATGTACGCTTGGGCCTAAAAATTTTGCTTTTCTTAGGGTTGAATTTCATACCCGAGACGGACTCAAAATCTTTCAATATTTCTTTAACAGCCATGAGAGATTGCATGGAGCCCTTACAGAAGATGAGTAAATCATCTGCATAGATAAGATGAGTAGGCGCCAAATTATGACCCCTCCCCATAGGTTGGAAGCGACCGGCAATGGCAGCGGAGTCAAGCAAAGAGGAGAGGGACTCCATCCCAATCGTGAATAGGAGAGGACTAAGGGGATCTCCTTGACGAAGGCCACGGGTACCTTTAAACATGCCATGAGGTGCTCCATTAACGAAAATGGAGAAAGAAGTAGTGGAGATACAGTTATCGATCCAAGATACCCATTTACGGTAGACTCCCATGCCCAAGAGTGCCTCCAGCAGGAAGGCATGATCCATCGAGTCAAAAGCCTTTGAAAGATTAATTTTAAGGCAAGCTTTGTTCCGGGAGGCCCTCCTTTCAAGACAATGCAGCAGTTCGTTGGCAATGCGAATATTATCACCAATGCATCTTCCTTTAATGAACGTGGACTGGTTGTGAGAAATGAGAGATGGAAGAACAACAGCAAGTCACTTCGCCAAAATCTTGGCGAAAATCTTACAGATAACATTACACCCTGAGATTGGCCGATAGTCACCAATGGAAGTTGGAGTTTGGATCTTTGGTATGAGGGTAAGGAAGGTATGGTTAACCTCCCTTACCATCTTACCGCCATCAAACAGGAAGTGCATGGCTGCAATTATCTCATTTTTGATCAAGGGCCAATGTAGCTTGACAAAGAGAGAATTAAATCCATCCGACCCAGGGGCTTTGGCCGACCCAATGAAGAGAGAGCATCCCAAATTTCAAGCTCCTCAAATGGCCTAACCAGCCATTCATTCGCATGTTCTGTGAGACGACGTTTGGAAGGAGGCGGAGGTAATCGTTGGGAGTCAATAAAGGCAGGTGAAAGAAGACCTTGAAAGTAAGCAACAACCGCCTCAGCCACCTCAGTGTGGCGATCCACCACGTTGCCATTAGGATCCAAGATGTTGGTGATGTAATTTCTAGCCCACCGGACTTTGGCCGAGAGGTGGAAAAAACATGTATTTCGGTCGCCAAGATTGAGCCAATCAACTCGGCTCCTTTGCCGCCAAACTGATTCAAGATGATCATCGAGGGTAAGCAAGTGGCTTTTAACATTTGATTCAAGTTGGGCAAGATAGGGGTCGAGAGGAGAGTCCACGAGAACATCCGAGGTGACCTCCAGAAAAGCCTTCGCATGTTTATAATCCCTCAGGACGTTAGCTTCCTTCGCGGCCCACCTCTTTAACGCGAGCTTGACATTCTTAAGCTTACGAGCAAGGATGTATAGGGAGTTACCAATTACAGGTATGTCCCAACCCTGGCGCACAGTATCCTGGTAGCCTGGGCGATGAACCCAATAGTCGAAGCAACGAAAGGGAGTGCGCTTAGCAGGAGAATGACAAAGGGCAACCCACATCATCATATGGTCGGAGAGGTGGAGAGGAGAATATCGGAGCTTAATCGTAGGAAGAAGAGAGATGAGTTCCTCGTTGACAAAGGCCCGGTCCAAGCGAGCCACAATCCGAGCTGGACCCACAGATGAATTAGACCAAGACCAATGATTACCAGAAGCCTCCAGATCTGACAACCCACAGTTTTCCAGGCAATTGTTGAAGTCTTCCATAGGGCCACGTGCTGCCAAGCGGCCCCCAAGCCTTTTCGAAGAGAACCTGACAACGTTAAAGTCTCCCATGACAAGCCAAGGCCCATCAATACACAAATTGATCTCCTGAAGATGACGCCACAGATCCTTCCGTAAGTTGGCGCAATTTTCTCCGTACACAACGGAAAGATAAAGCACAAATCCACCAAGATTGGTGCAGCGCACCGTAATGGATTGAGCATGCGACACAACAGTATCACACGACCAGGAGCAAGGCTTCCACAAGAAGTAGATTCTGCCCAGATCTGTGCTATTGTGAATACAATCCCAACCCGCAGGGATCGAATCAGCAAATTTGTGATGATTGTTCGGCCTGATCTTGGTTTCGACAAGACCAATCAGCTCCGCATTCTTAGAGGTGAAATCCTTCATCATATTTTTGAGCTTCATGGGCTTATTAAGCCCCCTGGTGTTGCAAACAATCACAACCATTAAGTGGATAGGTTGGATGGCCCTGGAAGGCCTTTAGTTTTGCTATTAGCCCTTGGGGCTTTCTTTTTCTTGTGTGTAGCTGTGAGCAAAGATTGGTTAACCTCAGCTACAAGCGAGATATTAGGATCCACCGACTCAATATGGGAGCCCACCTCAGACGTAGGGCTGTTGAGATCGATGGAATTGAGGAAGGTGGCTGACGATTCAGAGCCAGCCGATTTCCTGTTTGTGGAGGCCATCCTATGGAGGATGTGTCTTGAGCCAAACGGGAAGGAAGTGGGGGCCTTGCCAGCAGCCTTACTTGAGGTGGAGGCCTTGCCAGTGGCAAGGATCCTTTTATGAGAGGCTTCCCAGAATTTAACGAAATGTTTGCTTACATTATAGCAGCAGCAGTGCTCAAGTTATGCTGAATGACATCATATGTTGTCTTTTTCAGAAAAGAAGCATAACTGTCGTAAACAGTAGCAGCTTCAAAAGGATGAAGATTACCCATTTCCTCTCGTGAACAAAGATTGATTCTCCGGGTTCAACCATCATATACTAATCCGTGATGGGTAAGCAAATGTCAGAGAATGGCTTACGGAAGACCACTTGATCTCGCAGTCGAACTGATCAAAGACCCCAAAGAAGTACACTGTAGCTATGATGATAATGATGAACCCAACCGTGCAGGTTCACTGAATAGAGCCAGCTCTCGTTCAACACAGCGTCCAGAACAGAAAAGATTTACTATCTCTAAACTCCACACACAAGCAAACCACCGACGTTGGTTGCTGCTGCACACGTAGTTATCTGTCTCCTTCTTGCGTGGATTGCTGGGTGATCTCTGCTTTTTCTATAGTGGTTCCACGTCTTCTTTGCTGACTATCAAGAAAATCTTTGATAAATTGGACGTTATCTTTGGCTTAGAAAATGGATGGTCGTAAAAGCAAGTTATTTAGATTCAAAGTGCTCCTCCGATGATTTTGGCATGACATTAGAATTAGGTATGTTGAAGCACTCATTGCCAACAACATACTTGGGACTACATCTTGATTCTTCCCACGGGAGGGTAATTTGGTGCATTCGTTGGAATATAGGATAAGGGCTTTACTTTGTGACTAGAAAGTAAATGCCTTGTCCTTAGCCGGCTTTCTCCAACTTTTAAAGACTGTTATTGTGGCCATGTTTCTTTACTGAGCAACGGGGACCCTCATCATGCTTGGTACAATGTAACGAGTGGATATGCTATGTTTGGATTTCTTTTGGTGATATGAGTGTCATGATGTGAGATGACACAATGTTTGCGTTCCAAAAGAAGAGGGAGCCCTAGGATTGAGATCTCCGATGACAATACGAGGCATCATGATTGCAGCTATTTAAATTGATGCAAAAGGCTTTCTTTTTCTATTTTTGGTTTTTTATTATTTCTTATTTTAAATGTTATTTGTCTGTTTGTCAAGTTTCAAGTAGCGGGCCACGTTTTGTGTAGATGGGATGTGGTGTGCGTTGTGGGAAGAGTTGTACGTAGTGAGGAGTTTGGGATTCTATTTTTATAATCCAAGTTGTTATTTAAGTGTGTGGTGTACGAATGTTGTTGTGGGTGTTAAAAGTTTTTTTTGTTCTCATTTCCACCGTTAATAGAGTTGAAAGTTTTTTTATTTGTGTCCAGTCTTTGTGAGATTTTTAGTGAGTGCCCCAAATATTTGTGTGTTTTTTCCAACATTTCTGGTATCAGAGCAGGTTCCGATTTCGGACGTATCTCGGGGCTATGATAGATTGTCTCGAGGCATTTTCAGAGTTGTGACGTCTCTCCTCACAAAAGGTTATCTCATAGTTGATTTGCAATGCAAGGTGGTAATGGTCTTCCGAATTTAAATACCATTAATTCATCACATGCATTGGTGCCTATTTTCAATGGTGAAAATTATGAATTTTGGTGCATTAAGATGAAGACTTTCTTCATATTTCAAGATCTTTGGGATATAGTTGAAAATGGTTTTCCAGATGAGAAACAGACTGCGAAGGCCATGGAGAAAGCCACGGAGAAAACAACAAGTGAGTTGAAAGAAATACGAAAGAAGGATGCGAAGGCATTACTTGTTCTGCATCAGGTTGTGACAGACAGTATTTTTCTTGGATTGCAGGAGCAGCGAAGTCCAATGATGCTTGGACTATTTTGAGGGAAGCATACCGTGGAAATAGTAAGGTAACTACGATAAAACTTCAAACTCTCCATGGAGAATTCGAAACCTTACTTATGAAAGATAATGAGACTGTACAAGATTTTTTTTACAAGTGTTTCTACTACTGTCAATCAAATGAAAATATTTGGAGAAGATATTGCAGATAAAAAGGTAGTAGAAAAAATATTGCGTAGTTTGCTTTGAAATTTTGATCATTTTATTACCGCTATCGAAAAATCAAAAGATATGGATCATTATTCCATTAATGAGTTGATGGGTTCATTTTTAACACATGAAGTTAGATTGAGCAGGTCCGTTGAGAAAAATATCGAGCAAGCTTTTCAAGTTAAGGCAGATATTTCCGACAAACAAAGGGGCAATGAAGCATATTCTGGATTCAAGCATGCAAGCAGAGGCAAAGGCAGAGGTCGAGGCGCATACCGCGGATGCGAACGTGGTAGTGGGAGATCGGATTTCAATAACCAAAGTTTAGAATCTTGACAAAATTCTTATAAGAATAAGCAGTGTTGTTTTTGTAAAAAAAATTAAGCACACAGAGGCGTATTGTAGGTAAAAGACAAAAAGGCAATCTAACTTTGTTGAAAGGAAAGAGGATGATGGGAATTTATTTCTCGCACATGTGACTCCAGCGGAAAATTTTGCTAATGTTTGGTATCTAGACAGCGATTGCAGCAATCATATGACAGGCAAAGACATTTTTTCAGAAGTTTGGATGAGTCGGTGAAGTTGCAAGCAGAATGGTATTCGCAGACAGATGACGGTGAGAAAAACTCCAGAACAAAATGGTGTCGTCGAGCGAAAGAACCGAACAGTGGTAGAGATGGTTAGAAGCATGCTCAGCGAAAAAAATCTCTCGAATGATTTTTGGACCGAGGCGATAAATACGGCGGTGCATCTTTTAAATATCTGTCTAACGAAGGCCGTGCAGAATATAACCACATTCGAAGCATGATCGCAGCGCAAGCCTAATGTGAGTCATCTTAAATTTTTTGATTGTCTCGCATATTATTGATTGAGTCATCTGATCGTTCCACGATGGATAAAAACAGTGAGAAATGCATCTTCGTCAGATATAGTGATGAAATAAGGGGTTATCGTTTGCATAATCCAGTTACGAAAAAATTAATTATCCGTAGAGATGTTATTTTTGATGAAGGAAGTTCTTGGGTGTGGGGGGCTGAACACCGCGGTACCGCTACACTTGTGGATCAAGAAAGTAAGGCTGATGATGATCTCAGCATGTCAAGTTCTCCTTACAAGAGCATTCCCATGAAACTGACAGACGAAGATGGATCTTCTTCCAAATGCATGGGTAGGACACATGGTTCTATTGATGAGGCACATGATGATGATAGTCCTCCGCAAAAGGTACAATCTGTACATGATATTTACGAGTCTACCTTTACACTTCTAGTTGTTGAACCGGTTTCATATGAAGAAGCATGTGGAAACTTATAATGGGAGATATCAATGGAAGAAGAAATACATGCTATTAGAAAAATAATACATGGGAGTTGGTACATTTATCTGAAGAAAAATTCTCTATTTGTGTGAAATGGTTTTACAGAGTCAAGTATGATGCAGATGTGCATATCAAAAAATATAAAGTTAGGCTTGTCGTTAAGAGATATGCACAGAAAAAGGGGATTGATTTTTCTGAAACTTTTTCTTCTGTTGCTAGATTTGAAAGTAGAATGCTATTAGCATTATCTGCACATATGAGATGGAAAGTTTATCAGTTTGATGTCAAATCGATATTTTTAAATGATGCATTATCTGAAGACGTGTATATTGAGCAACCACAGGGATTTATTGCTCATGGCGAAGAAGAAAAAGTGTACAAGCTTAAGAAAGTTTTTTATGGACTTAAGCAGGCACCGAGAGCATCGTACGGGAGGCTCGATAATAATCTGCATCGAAAAGATTTTCATCGCAGTGAAAATGAGCCTACTTTATATGTTAAGACGAAAGGTGAAAATATTTTCGTAGTCTGCATGTATGTTGATGATATAATATATGCAGGTTCCTCCGAAGTATTTATTGCAGAGTTCAAATCAGACATGATGAATGAATTTGAAATGTCAGATTTGGGTTGTCTACATTATTTTCTCGGGCTCCAAGTTATGCAAACAGATGAAATATTTATCTCTCAAGAAAAATACGCCTTGGATTTGCTTGCAAAGTTTCTTATGCAGAATTGCAAGTCGTCATGGACATCTATGAATGCAAATGAAAAATTAATCTTTAATGATGGAACTGCAAAACAAATGAGTATTTATTCTGCAGTTGGTTGGTAGCTTGATGTATCTAATGCACATTCGGCCAGATATTATGTTTCCAATCAGCTTGATATCCAGGTTTATGCATAATCCATCTATGCATCATTTTGGCGCAGCAAATCGAATACTTCGTTATATCTGGGCAACAAGCAATTACGGGATTTGGTATAAATCACTCTCTGATTTTAATTTAGTTGATTTCCATGATAGTGATTGGGCTGAATGTGCAGTTGAAAGGAAAAGCACAAGTGGATATATTTTTAATTGCGAATCAGGTGCAATTCCATGGAACTCGAAGAAACAAGCTACAACAGCATTATCATCTTCTGAGATGGAATATATTGTTGCTTATGCGGCAACTTGTCAAGCTATCTGGATGCGAAGGATTTTGGAGGACATGAAGCAACCTCAAGCTCGTACAATAAAAATCTTCTGCGACAACAAGATCGTCATTTTAATGACACAAAATCCGGTGTTCCATGGATGGACCAAACACGTCGAAATCCGTCATCATTTCATATGTGTCAACGAAGGAGTTATCAAGATGGAGTATTGCTCTACTACAAAACAAGTTGTTGATGGTCTTACGAAAGCATTGCCTCTCGGCAAGTTCATGGAGTTCCGAGCCAATCTTGGTATTCCAGATTTTGCATCAAGCGGGAGTATTAAAAATTGATGCAAAAGGCTTTCTTTTTCTATTTTTGATTTTCTATTATTTTTTGTTTTAACTGTTATTAAAAATTGATGCAAAAGGTTTTCTTTTTCTATTTTTGATTTTCTATTATTTTTGTTTTAAATGTTATTTTCTTGTTTGTCAAGTTTCAAGTAGTGGGCCGCGTTTTGTGTAAATGGGATGTGGTGTGTGTTGTGGGAAGAGTTGTATGTAGTGGGGAGTTTGGGATTCTATTTTTAAAATCCAAGTTGTTATTTAATTGTGTGGTGTATAAATGTTGTTGTGGGTGTTAAAAGTTTTTTGTTCTCATTTCCACCGTTAATAGAGTTGAAAGTGATTTTATTTGTGCCCTCTCTTTGTAAGATTTTTAGTGAGTGTCCCAAATAATTGTGTGTTTTTTCGAACAACAGCTTCATCTGGAGGATTCTTATCTCTGAGACTTATATTTGAGTCATCTACATGCTAAAGAAATACCTGCATGTCTTCTCTTTCAAAAAATGTTTGCTTGCTTTGGAAGACGATGTTAGTGGCATCTTACGTGGTGCGATTCCTAGAAGTGACGCACATGGACCAGTTCCCCCGAGAGATTCTAATTTAGTAAAGTTCTTGACGTGATTCGGCCTCGTGCATCTATTTCTTTTCAGATCCATCGATGCTCTCTCCAAAACAGTTTTAAGGTCTTCAACATGTATGTATGGGCCACATTTCAAATTCCAGAGTTCTACCTCTTTCTCAGCAGAGGGAAAAAAAGGACGTCAAAAGCTGCAAACATTATAAAGGCTGAGCTGCAAAAATATATATAGAGTCCACAGTCCAAACTTTATATTTACCGACAGGGCTCGAGAACCACACTGACTGCTGCAAGAGGCATACGACCACTCCCCCCTCATGTACCCAGCCCAGCCACCACTTGCATTGCAATGCATCTCTCTCCCTCTGTCTCTTCCTTTGATGGACTGCGGCCGACGAGGAGAAGGACCGAGACAGCATGGCATGGCGTAGCCCCACGATCATGTGGACCACCGTCCTATGTTTCAGTCACTGGTCATATCGATCATTGACCGCCAGTGTACTTTGCCCTTGGACTCTGCCCCTGGAGAGAGGAGTTTGCAATGCTTGCGTGGTTGGGACTGCGATTTAATGCCGGGGGTACAGTCCCTGACAGGGAGGGATCGGTTGGTTTGTAGAGGCTGTCGGGTGCGTGCTGTGCTGTGGTATCATGTCATCAGTCAGTTCCTCCACTCGATGCCTGCTCAGCTCAGCTCAGCTTGCTTCTGCTCTTGTTCTTCAAAGCAAAGGGCGTTGCCGGAAGAGTAAACTTTTCAGGCCTAAAATGCGTGCAATGCGTGCGGGCTGATGACTTCTGCTCTTGCAATGCGTGCGGGCTGAAAATGAATGCTCGGAAGAGTAAACTTTTCAGGCCTAAAGGTGCGCCTGATGACTTCGGTTGTATCCTTAGATTGGGGGTCTTGCGGCGTTCCCTCCCAACAACATATCTTGGGATCCCCCTTTCATCCTCATATGGCAGGGGCTCTGCGGCGCAAAACATTGTGGACAGGGTGAAGGCCTCCATCGGAGGTTGGAAGGCCTCGTCCCTCTCTATGGCAGGAAGGGTGCAGCTCATTAACTCGGTAATTAATGGAATCATCATTTATTGGACTGGTGGAGCTCTTATTCCTAAGAGCGCTGCCGCTCGGGTCGACAAAATGTGCGCGAACTTCCTTTGGGGCTATGGTCGGCACTATATATGTTGGCGTACCGTTTGTCTCCCCAAGGCCGAGGGTGGGCTTGGGTTGCGCTCAACGATCATGCTCCGTGAGGCCATGCTGGTGGCTTGGGCTTGGCGCCTTCTTAACGCGGACAAATCTATTTGGGCGGTCTTCATGAGGAAAAAATACCTTGCCTCTTGCTCGTTCTGGGACGCTGTGCCCAGGAGCGGGGACTCTCTGTTGTGGAAGACGCTTCTTCGCGGGAGGAAGGTCTTTAGAGACCTTCTCTCACGCCCAGGCAGCCTCCTTGCACGTCTGCCCTCGCCTCCTCGGTTACCTTTCTCTCTTGCGGTGAATGTGGTCCGGTTTCGGGGGACGGTGGTCCCTTGGGCGGGGGTGGTATGGAACAAGGACTCCATCCCCAAGCACTGCTGCACGCTGTATCGGGCTGTCATCAACAGATTACCAACGCAAGCCTGGCTGGACAAAATGGGGATTAGCCACTCCGGATCTTGCTATCTTTGCAGGGTGGAAAGCGAAACATGCGAGCACTTATTCTTCCATTGCAGCTTTGCTAAGGACACTTGGAACCAGGTCCTCTCCGGCCTTGCCCTCCCTCAGCATCCTTCGTGGGGGCTTCTCAATATCATTGATTGGATTCCCCTTCTCCCATCAGCCTATCTACGCCGGCTATGCTGTGTTGCGCTCGCTGCCGCCGTTTGGGAATTATGGTTGGAAAGAAATTGCAGATGGTCCACTGGTGGAACTCGCACATCGACGCAGTTGGCAATTTCTATCATTTTTGCTGCTAGGACCTCCATGACTGTAGACAGAACCTAACCAACACGCTGACGCTGCTCATCTCTTCCCAGCGTGAGCAGTAAACTCCTTTCTGGAACAAGAAGGTTATAATATTTGCTCTGCTGGTTCTCTTTTTGCTGGTTTGTATTCACCCTGTACACAGGCGTCGTCCAACACAAGTTTTTGGGTTCTTAATTTTTAGGGGTCAATTCTCCCCCCTTTTTTGTATCTCACTCATATTATTCAGAGTTTTATTACTTATCAAAAAAAAAGGGCGTTGCCCACCTTTCTTCTGGGCGAGTTTTAGCCCCTAACTGTACCAACTATCCATAAGATTTAATGCATTCCACAATTGAATTCAATGCACTGATCAAGGCAGTGAAAAAAAGTAGAAATCATAACGAAAAGAACTGTTTGTACTAGGTGTATATATGTATGTATGGCTACAAGAAAATAAGTCAATATTAACATTGCTAATTTTTACCTAACGAATCACAGAAGCTTGTTAAAATCTTTCTACAATTTTTTGCACAATGTAATTATATCATCGTTCTGTAAATTATCCCAAGAACCACACAAGTTTCAAACAGATTTACTGTAGGGTTCATGAGGTAAGAGTTAGCAAGTTTACGGAATTGAGGGAGGAATTATGTTGTTTCAAAAGTCGAGAAGGTAATTTCACAAATTTATAGAGTTCATGGGGTAAAAATTCCATTTTTTATAATTAAAAACATACCAATAAAAATTATTTGTTGCTTAAGTCATGCAGCGAATATGTATTCGTTGATATATTGCTATTAATGAATCATGATAATGATTATTTGTTGGTTTTTTTTCTGGTAGTTGTTATGTTAGCAATGGTTAGTATGAAAATTAACAGAGTTATACAAATATTTAATAATGGATATGGTATACAATATTGTGAACCACAAAAAGAGAATATAATTTTACACTAGAAAAATTGTCATAGTGGATAAAGTTGTGATAACACCAACTTTTACCTACTTATTGTATCTTTACTAACAAAATTTTAGTTGCAACAATGTAAGAAATACTACATGTAACAAATTTTCCATTACCGGAGTGACGGTAAATGCATTGTTACTATTTGTTACCTAAGCTAATTCAGTGTATATTCAACTTACTGATAAAAAAAATGTATATTCAACTTACTTTGTAAAGAAAAGTTATCATTATTGAAAAATTGTCTAGCTTCTAATGACGGAAATTTTAATGCTAAAATCTAGACAATTTGTAGCCACTACACTACACTAAAAACAAGTTGTAGCCATAGAATGTGGCTAGGGAAACTTGTGGTCACGATAATTTCGTAGCCACTAGTTTATCGTAGCTATCAATTCTGTGACCAAAGTATTCAAATATGTAAGGAGGAAATTCATGCAAGAACCGTGTTCACAACAAATTCTGTGATTACTTGTAGTGAAAATGAATTATTCATGGTTAGAGAACTCTCGTGACAAGACTTGTAGCTACGATCCAGCAACTAGGGTTAAGTAAGCAAATAAGACAAGGTCGTTGTGACCCAAATCACTAGACGCGGTCAATCGAGAAGATAAATCACTCAACAGATCAAACAATCAAGCATATAGTGTAAGATGTTTGCTATTTTTATTTACCTGGTATAGCCACCAGGGGCGAACACAAGAAGTACAATTAAAGAATTGAATAGTCAAGTTTCGAAAATAGAATAATTTTTTAGTTGTTTAAAATTTTTAAAATTTGTAATTTTTGAATAAAGGCAAGCAAGCACAAATAAAGAAAACAAGCACAACAATCTTTTTCTATTTTTCAATAAGGTTAAAAATACTCAGAAAATTAATAACAATATTTTTGGGGTTTTCAGGTTTTTAAAGTATTTTTGATAATTCTATGAGTTTTTAAATGTTTTTGTGATTTTATAAAAATCAAATAAGGCTTAAAACTTTCAACAATATACAGTCAAGACAAATTACAAATTAAAATTATTTCAAATACCCGAACGTCCTGGTTAGCAATTTTGTGATAAAATAGATAGGAAAAGTTGCAGATAAAAACTAAAATTGCATTTTTTGAATTTTCTTTGACTTTATATTATTTATATAAGGTTTTGGTTATTTTGTAAGTTTTTATGGTTTTTAAAGAGAATTTTTAAACGAAATTAATACTTGAGGTAAAACATAAAAAATGGATAAAACTGATTTTTTGTATAATTTTTAAAACTTCTTTGGAATTTTATGATTTTTATAAGGCAAATAATGATTATTTCAAGGATTTTCAAATTTTCAAAAATAGAAAATGCAATCAAATTAATCCACAAAATCACAATAAAAACTAGACACTAGAAGGAGCTAATAGTAATATTTAGGTAATATTTAGAATTAATTTAATAATTATTAAGTCCAATGAAAATCCCGCAATTAATTACAAATCACGAGGACCTATTTGTAAATACCTTATGTTTTCCAAATTAGACAACACTCAAGAAAGCATAGGGTCGATACTACAAAAAGCCCCCTTAATTAATGCACATGCTCATCATCCAACGCACAAGGATATAAATGCAAATTTTAAAAACTTAACATTCATTATCTAACAATAGAAGAGTTTAGGACAAAACATGTAAATAACCCAAAAATCATGTGAGCACGCATGTGCTTCAGATTCAAAGTGACTGAAACATAAATATCGAAACTGTAAGGTCCAAACTGTAAATGTACTTTGCTACTACATTTATTCAATGGATTAAAGCAAAATAGAGAAATATGCAAGGAAGAATATGCAGTATACCCTGAGGGGCATGTGGTGCATGCTAGGGTAAGCGGTGATGTATGGCCTTGATCATTCCCTAATCCGCATCTAACAGCTCAGAATCTTCAGGAGCGTGCGTGTCAAATATGCCAGGGGTTCCTGATCTAATGGTCCAAAGGCTGCACGGTCAGGTAGCTGTGATGTAATATGGCAGAGGGGGAGTTCATCCAACGATGGGAAGAAGGTCTGCAAGAACTTGCCTCGGGCAGACTTCAATCGAGCTAGGGAAGACATATGTTGGCCCGATTAAGGGTCTAAAGGCTTCGACAGTGTCGTGGAAGGGTTCCGCGGATGGTAAGCGGCTTTGATGGAGACGACAATGGTCAGATGAGTGCAACGGTGAAGCTCCTCCTGGAGCTGCTCGGGCCCAAAGTGGTTCCAGGTGTGCGCAAGTACCTGCAAAGGGTTCTATGCTTTGAGACAGAGCTTCAACAGAGGTTTTTTTAAGCAAAAGAACAAGGGAAGCGGGGTGGTATGCGAGTTCTATCTCTGGCATAGGCGGGGGAAGGAGATATGGGCCTAATCTCGACTGGATGGAAAAGCTTTAGGAGGATCAGGGTGTGCGGGAAGGTGTGTGGTGAGTCGAGGATCGGATTAGAGCGGATGGGAGTGTAGCGGCGCTCCCACCAGCTGGTCGGAGCCAAGGTGACAGCGGCGACATGAAATGTAAATATGGAAGTGTAACGAAAGTATGATGGGATAAAGGAGCTACCTGAGGATTCTGATGAGCTCAACAACTCCAGGAAAAGCGGAGGAGGAGGGTTATGGCCTCAACCCGGGTGTGGATGGCCAAGGAGGCTTCTCGCAGTGGCTCTCCAGCATCACGATGAGCTTCGCTCACGCATATTGCCAAACAATGCTCCAAGGGAACCTTTGGGAAGCTGTCACTTTCTTGAAGGAGATCGGAGGTATGTGGTGGCACAAGAAACGAGTTGCGATGTGGAGGCTAGAGGAGAGTATTTATAGGTTGCCAAGGGTCCAAGAAGATCGGAGGCATACGCAGAACCCTAAGCAAATCTGACTACGCCTAGGGATACGTGATGATCACGGAGGCCGAGGTTGCAATCGAGTATAAAAATTGAGAGGAGAGGTGGTCCGGCCCGGGCGTGAAAATTCGGAGAAAAAGCTCCGGCGAGAGGCATTCGACCCAACCCGGTCTGGAAGGGGACGTTGACGAGGTCAACAATCTCAGCTGGACCAATCAGAATCAAGGATTTACAAAAATCAAAGAAAATAGGATAAATGGTTAATGAATTTAAAATAAAGTGTATAAAATAAAAAAATGTTATTTTATAAACCATTTTTCCTGTGATTTTTAATAATTTTTAGGAAAAATAAAATAATGTATATACAATATATAGTATTATATACAAGTATAATATACTTATGTACTATGTACAAGTATTTTTATTTTATTATTTATAAAAAATAATTTTTTTATATTTTATTTATTTACAACATGATTTTTGGAGTACAAAATAATTTTTATTTTATTTTTATAAATTATTTGAAGGTATAAAATAAATAATGGATGTGGTTTGTATATGCGTATTTTGTACAAAGGGTTGATGATTTTATTTTTATTTTTATTTTAGTTTTCTGATTTTTGTTTCATTTTTGCATTATTTCTAATGCTATATACAAGGGGTAAAAGAATAATATAATTTTATTTTATCAAAAATAAATAAATATTATGTACAATACATAGTGAACCCTATCTCTCTCTACTTATTTTATTTTACGATTAGATTCTTGGCCTTCTCTTGGGATTTGGGTCACTCTGTATTTATTATAAATAAATCATTCTTTTTCTTTTCTCTTTATTTTTTTATTTTACACAAATTAGGTGTTAATTATGCATTATTATCATATGCACGTAGAATATTAAGTTATTGCATTTACAAGTAATTATAGTTGTTTTGCTAAAAAGAAGAACTAAAATAAAAGAATAAAGGGTGAGAATCGTAAATTCGTCATAGCCAGAGCCCAATTCTGTGCCAACAAGCCCCACATTCGTGGGCATAGCTCTGTAACGCAACTTGTTTTCCTTGTAGTGCCAACATTTTATTTGTAGTGTTCGTCGATTTTTCCTACGAAAAGTCCTGTAGGGTGAAGGGGACCTGGGCCTATGTTAATGTCCACCATTGTCAGATCTATCTATTACTACTTTGGATATTTTGATCCTTTACTAATTCTCAGGAGCCATGAATTTTGACCATGGTCCTTTAAAGTGGGAGCCACAGCTTCTACCGAGGTTAAAATTAATCTCATGTGAAAAATAATTTGATTTATTCCGAGGTAGGTCATTAAAGCTTTGCATATAAACTCCTGAATCTTTTAACCACGCAGGGTCCTTACAATTTATATAGAGTCTTGTACAAGTGCAAGAATACTTAAACTATGAGACATTTGTGTATAGTCAAGGGTATATAGGTCCACGAAGAGTTCAACATGTATAATGGTACATAAGATGTTTGTAATCGTTTGTATAACAACCAATTGAAACATTTTGTTCGTTAGTCTCAACACTGAGGGTGCGCTTGGTTATCGGGTTAGCCCGTGTTAAACTGGGAAGGGTAAACCATTTTTGTATTTTAATATTTGGATAGAGCGTTAGGGGTTAAATGGGTTTGTTGTGATATGATTGTATTGAAGTTTAGAAAAGTGTATAGTTATTGTGATGGATTGTGTCGAAGTTTGAAAAAGTGAATAGAAGTTGAGTAGTTTATAATTTTTAGATGATATGATAGTATAATATATTATTTTTAATGGAATGGATGAAAGAAAAATATTTTATTTAATATTTGAATAAAGAAAAGAGAGTGGGCTCCGTAAGTGAGAGAAAATGAGGGTTGGGGGGGGGGGGTAAAGTCCCTAGTGGGATTCAAATGATTATCATAATTAATCACCTTAGTCAGATTCATCAATAAATGATGTTTCTGTCATTCTTTAGGTTGACCAACGAATCCCACATGTTTTAAAGTGTATGATCAAGCAACAGGTTTGGTTAACCTCAATTCTCAATTTAGTGGCTTATTTGGAAAGGACTTGTAAGCTTGCGTACAATGGTGTTCCGACTGATGCAAAAATTATAATTAAAGAAGCCTTTTTAATTTGTTCTATAGTTGGTTTAAACTTCTAGTCTGATTTACGTAGCAAGAATTCGGAGAATAGACCTATCTTTCTATAAATTTATACCTACTCTCCTCTTCTGGTCTAATGCCTCATTTGTCAATTATTTTTTTGACCCTCCTTTTTAGGTAGCTCGGCTACAGAGGTTTCTCCTAACCTTGGACTGGCTACTTCACGGTCATTGGTCCTGTCTTCTTAGGGCATATTGTTTTTGCACGAGGACCTTCTCAGGGGGACTTATCCCTTCTACTTCTTTCCGTGATACACCTCAGCCAGACTTTTTGGATGGACGAAATTATGCTGATCTTCAGCGACTCTTGTGATTGTTGACTTTTTGTTATCAAGAAACATTATGTTAGTTACTTTTTCCTTATCTTCTTCTCTACTTGGTTTATCCTTTTTTGGATCCTACGCTTGTGCAGGTGGTTCTTCCATTCTGTGTATTGAACCTTTTCAGATTAATGAACTTGAATCTTTTTCTAAAAAACAATTCTCAATTAGGGATCTTATTTTTCAATTGTAATAAAAAGGAGATTGATCTTATGTTGTTGTCTCAAATACATGCCTCTATAACTTCAAAGACCCTTATATGTCGACGGTAAATCCTTAAGTTAAAATTTCAAGTCCCTATTTGTTAAAATTGGAAAATGAGGCTCCTAATTGGGAATCGGGGTACGATTCCATTTTTTGTAATTTACCCTAAACAACGTTCACAAAATCATTGGCATGATCGATCAGTTTAGATACAAGTACAATAACTAGAGCCTAGGGCGATAAATCAAAGTGTGACAACTCAAACAGGGTGAGTGATCACAAGGATGATCGATTGAGTATCTAGAAATCCATGAAAACCTATCACAGGCTTTAACTTGAATAATAGATTCAAACCCATATAAACTCACAAAAAAGAGAGGGCATGGATTGTAACCCAACACATTTATCATATCCTCCCAATCATCGCTTGTATTGTGATAGTGAGCTCCAACTATGAAATAGAATACAAACCCCATGTTCAACTATTCTAAGTTCCCTTATATTCCATTTGCTACCACGTCAAATTGAGCTCGTTCTCATGTACGAGGAAATCAACCCTTATATATCGAAAATGATGTCGATCAAGCTAGTCAAACATGGGACTATAACAGCAATTATCCGTTATTTTATAATCAATATTAACACATATATAATCAAAGGTTTCTTACAACTGCCCCTCTTAGAGATTTTGCAATTACACGTATGCCTTTGTTTTTTTTTTGCAATAACTTTTGTACCAGCATATTGTTACAAAATTCACAGTATTATTCTTCTGTTATTTCACTTATACCAATGTTTTGCATTAAAGGAACAAAATACCGTGAACTTTGTAAAAATACGGGAGCACAAGTAGTATTAAAGAAAAGATGGGAGCATAACTGTAACTTTAGAATCTCGTAGAGACGAAAGTGTAAAAAATCCTAAAATTATGATCCATATCCAATCTAAACCCGAGAGAGAGGGGGAGATATCAAAATCTTGATAAAAGATATGTTACAAGTAGGGATATAAATAGATAAGGATATATAAGGAAACTTCCAATGAAGTGGGACTTTCCTGGATGCATGTAAAGCTGCATCAATTTAGATATTTTTTCTATTTATTTTACATTTTCTAACTCTATAAATTTAATAATAAATAACAGCATAATATGTATATCAAGAAAAAATTATGAAAATATTATTATATTAGACAAAAATGTTAGTTACAATATTGGTGCTATATTTTACAAGACAGTCTGATCATCATTGTTTTTACAAAGTCCAGTTTATATTTTACAAAAGTGTTACATAATTTATGAATTTGACAGTGGCTTTCTAAATTTCAGGAAAGGCCAACCACACACACACACACGTGCGCGCACGCGCACGCGCACACACACACACACATACATATATCTGTGCGTACGTGCGTGCATGCTTGTGTTTGCATTCGATCTGTCATTGTACCCGTTTTAAAATGGATATGAATGTGGATATCACTTTGATATCCGTAAAAATCTATATATGTATATGTAAAATTCTATATATGTATCTGTAAATGGACATTGATCTGAATGTGATTTAGATACAATGAGAAGATTAGATCTACGATCTTGATTTAATCAAGCATCTATGGAAGGTCCACAAGATCTGGATTTGAGATGTGATCTCAATATCCAAGTTACTATACGTGGAACAATACAATCGCCATGTCCTTATCTTCAAGTATCCGCGAAGAAAACGCATTATCCTTGAAAAAGTTCATGGATAATTTCATTGTTAATATAAGTATCTAAGCATCGAGAAAATCTATAATTAATGTGATTT
The DNA here is from genome assembly GCA_037367405.1 of Ottelia alismoides. Classification (NCBI taxonomy): domain Eukaryota; kingdom Viridiplantae; phylum Streptophyta; class Magnoliopsida; order Alismatales; family Hydrocharitaceae; genus Ottelia; species Ottelia alismoides. Next base: position 238,314 of record JAZKJV010000021.1, read on the forward strand.
AATTATCATGGATAATATGAATTTGATTCATATTATAAGGAGAGTTATCTGAGATAATTAAATGTGATTTAATTATCAAAGATGTGAATAATGTGAACGTGATTCATATTATTTGGGCACATGAGAATAGAGATCCAAGATGATTAAATACGATTTAATTATCACGGATATGAATAATGTGGATAGCACTATCCAGATTAATCACATATATTATAAATGTGATTTATAATATATAAGAGAGAGCATATTATGATTTATATTTGTTAATTAATTATTGATGTGAATTGGATTCACATTGAATGACTAATTAAAATATATTTTACATTTTGTTTTGAGATGTGAATTTGATTCACATTTTTCCAATGGCATGATTGCAATATTTCACAAGATAATTATGAATTATTTTTTGTGAAATAATTTACAACAATTGTTGCTGTAAATCCTGGAGATATCATGAGATAATGGTATCTCATGAGATAATGAGATCTCATAAGATGTTGGTAGCCGTCCCCCCTTTTTAGGAGATAAGGTTTATCTCCTCATTATCTCCAAGGATAATTAATTGATTTGAATTTAAATATTTTGATTTATCGATATATATTAATTCAAATTAAATTAATTGTTATTGTGTTTTCACAACAAGGTCATAACCATTGTAAGAAACACAAATCAATCTTAACCATTGATTGTGTGTTGTCTATGGATTGAGATCCATGGACTCCTAAAATACTATATAAGAAGAGGCACCCCTTGCTCTTCGAAATACACGATAATGAATGCTCTCTCTCTCTCTTTCTCTACACGTCAAACCTCTCTCTCTCATAGTAGCCGTCCATCATGGAGCCTTGTTAGAGTCGTCATCGCCGCAGCACGTCGTTATGCTGCTGGATCATCTACTCGTGGATCTCCATCTACTTCGATGCACCTCGCTCGTGAAGAAGACATTGATCTCGTATGACGAGATCAGGAGATTTGTTGCTTGGATCATCGACATGGATTGCGAGAAGGAGGCGACTCATCAACATGCTCGCAAGTGTCTCCTCCGTCAGATCGGACTTGAGACAGGAGGTCTCTTAGTTTAGAGACTCGATCGCAACTACGCTTCAAGAGGTAAACCTTATATCTATTGTGGTTTAAATGAAACGATCCAAGAAGTGTTTTTGGATAATGTGGTTTCATCATTTTGAATTTTTTAAATCCCGCTGCCCGGAGCAACTAGTGCGACTAGTCGCTCCCGATCGCATACGATGTGATCCTCACGCTTCCGTGATGCGCTTGAGGATTTCCCTATATCCTTCTGAATCGCCTCGTCTGGGAATGTCTCTGTGATAGGTGTGGTCTATTATGAATCCTCAAAATGCTCTAATCGGGAGAGGTGATCTGCCACTACATTCTTAACTCTAGGTTTATCCTTAATCTCTATGTCAAACTCCTGGAGTAGAAGGATCCATCTGGTCAATCTGGCTTTGACATCCTTCTTAGCGATGAGGTATTTGATGGCGGTGTGATATGTATAAATAGTCACTTTTGATCCAAGAATGTATGATCTGAACTTATCAAGAGTGAACACTACTGCTAGCATCTCTTCCTCAATCACAGTATAATTTCGTTGAGTGGCATCCAAAGTCCGACTAGCATAGTAAATAATAATGGTGCCCCATCCCTTCTCTGTCCCAGCACAGTCCCTATGGTAAAATCAGAAGCATCCGTCATGATCTCGAATGGGAGAGACCAATCAGGTGGCTGAAGGACAGGAACCTGCACAATTAATCATTTGAGAGTTTCAAATGACAAAACACACTTATTATCTACATGGAACTCGATGTCTTTTGCCAGAATATCAGTAACTATTGAGAATAGTTGTCACTTACAATCTATCAAAGAATTGTTGATTTTGCTATCGTTGGGTCTTTTACCATGAAAATCACCTTATTCATGCGATCGATTACATTTTCTGATTCCTTCATCTTAAGAGAATTGTATTTGTATAAAAGAAGTTGAATACTCACATCCAACTTAGAGTGGTATTTTTCCTCAGCTGCATTCTATAAGTTGAATGCATTTTCTTGGGTTTCAAAATCCTGAATTAAGTTGTCTGCCATTTGAATTAACATGAAGCTACATGACATGTTGTCCATTTTTCCCCATTGGTCATGTGTCATAATTTGTCAGCAGTAGGATTCTCAGGTAGGGTGGAGCATTGGGCTCGACCCGACCCAATCCGAGAAAGCCTGGCCCGGACTCGTTAATTTTCTCCGGGCCTTGGGTCAGGTCGAGGCCCAGATTTTTGGATAAAAACAGGATCCGAGACCGACCAAAGGCCCACGAGGTCGGGCTCGAGTTCAGGACGGGCTCGGTCTGTCCTCATTTTGAATAGTTGAATGATGGGTTTTGTCAACATCTCTTACGGTTGATATGGATTCTTACGGTTGCAATATAACACGTCTCTTTACCATTGCCATTAGGTTTGATCAAAGGCCACCGCACACCATTTAAATTTTGACGTGTGATCATTGGAGGGTAGAATTTAACTTTACAAAGTCAAAAGAATATCATGTTTTATATAGACGCCTCATGTGATCATACAAGTCTAGAACGTGAGATCTTTAAATGGTATCCAATGAGCAAAGGTGGAAAGCAAAAGATTTTCATGTATAAATGAATGTCGATCCAGCAAGTCGGTTCGGATTTTGAATAGTCACTTAACCGCTAACAAAATCTATGACTCCTTCTCATCAAGTTCATTCATAGAGTACATGCATTAGTGGCATGGATTTTTTAACAAATAAATCATGAATTCTGCCAGCATTAACAGCCAACTTTATAAAACCACAAACTTCCCTTGCATATAATCTCCATCAACGTGATTGTGACTATGATTTTAAACGCCGTGAATTCTACCAAGCATGCATCCATAGGTTCGGCTAAGAATTTCTTCGAAAATCATCAAAGGATGATACAGATTATGGTGTGATCACAGATGGCAGGCTGGTGTTAGTGAACAATAAAGAACACACATGCTCTATGCAAAATACGTGTTCATGTCCACAAACGGTTGGTCGGGTCGGGCTATCTAGGGCCACGTTGGGTTCGGGCTGGGCCCGGCCCGGATTTGAAAATTTAGTAAAATGAGAGCTCGAGCCCGACCCATATGTTCATCGGATCCGGGTCGAGCCTGGTCTTTTGTGGGTCGGGTCAGGTCCGGGCTAACCCGACCCAGTGGTCCACCCTATTCTCAGGCAATTCAAAAGAAGATTTATCAATCACTTCACAGAAGTTATCATGTATAAGACCATAGTGAATTCTACTGCTCCATATCTCGTAATTTGTACTATTAACATGATCCAATTTCACAATTTAAGTTGAAACTAATGTTCTGACCATTTTTTCTAAATTTAAGAGAATAAATATACGAGAAATAGAAGAGAGATGATAATATAGACGAAGGTGTATAAGAAGAGGAGATGCATTTTTACTTTCAGATTTTAAAGTGGGGTTAAAAAAGGCTAAAATGGACTTTGAGTAATATGGGTCTTGCAAGTATTTAAAGAATAATAATAGTGGAATTAACACAACATGAGCGGCAACAAAACCGACTGCAAAACAATGCAGAAAGGGCAAAACCATTAGTAAAAAAATAATTTCAGCAATAAAAACTTCTATGATTGGATTATGATAAAAAATGAAGGTGGATTGCCATCTTATAAATAGTGTTATTAAACCAAAAAAACGTAAAGAAGACAGTAATTTAAGTATGATAGTGAAGTTTGATTGTGATGCGTTTAAGCAAATTGCACCAAAAAAATCAGGGGATAAATGGTATTAAAAGCAACACCAACAAATATAATACCAAAAAACAACAATTAAGCCAATCTTGATTCCACATCAAAAATACAACAAAAATTTAAAGAAAAAACATTAAATGGTGTTATAAAGAAAACCTCCAAAAGAAACTTTAATATGAAGAAACGGATACAGTTCAAAGAACGTGATTACTCAAAAATAAATATAAACAGTAATGTAATGCAGTAATCACTGAGGAAAAGGAAATGATGAACGGAGTAGTACACGGTAATTGCAATAAAGAAAATGCCAAAAACTGATTATTATTTAATAGAAAAGTTGTCAATTTTAATCAATCAATCTCTCCAAAAAAGAATCTGGATTGGATCGGATAAAAACTCAGCTTTTAAAAACAATCGTCAATGTATTAATAAAAAAAATCTAGAAAGAGCAAACTCTCAAAATAAAAAAAATAAACCTTAATTTGCGGAGAGAACAAGGCAAGATTAATTTTTTTATTATGGAAAAACTCGATTGGCCTAGAAATTATGGCAAATCTATGTTGATTTCAATATGACAACTGTACTATACAGAAAAAACTATTGTAGAAAAGGTAACCTCGAATGCTTAGAAAGAAAAGAATGATTTAAGGCGAGGAAAGACAGTGTAAATTAGCCAACAACCACGATGTCAAAAAAATAAAAAAAATTTAGTTAATCACGTATTGTGCGATGGATTTAGAAAAAACTTCTGAAATAAGAAATGAGGATTATACCTAAAATTTATCTCCGTCGACGAGACGGTGTTATAACAGATTCAAAGGTAATCAGGGACCATCAGCTACACCAGACTCTTGCCGTAGAAGAAGGCCCAGCCACGACTAATCACGAGATCAAAGGATCGACGTTGATCAGATCAAGTCGACTTCGGTGCGATTCAAAAGATCAAATCAGTGCCGTTGAGATCAAGCTCTGATACTTTTTGAAGAACAAAATATCATGTAAGGCTCGCAGGACCCACTCGAGTTCTTGTATCTTCAACCATGGGAAGAACACCTATATATAGAGGGCGCCTACAATAACTACCCAAGATTATGCAACATCCCTATATTCAAGATGAACGTTACGATTTTTCACATCTTTGTTTAATGGTCGTTATCTTTTGTATTCGTGAGCATTGAAGATCATTATTCTTGTAACAGCCCAACATGGATTGCGCATGATGGAGAGGCCCTTGCTAGTAGAACTTCTCCAAGAGGCGCTTGCTGAAGGAATCGCTCGCTGGGGGGAGGAAGGTGTGTATGTATGTAGTCAGCAAGTAATCACCACCATAAAAAAAACTTTTGGTTCCCAAAGTTGATAAAAAAAAGTACATAATCTTACAAACCCCATAAAAACAACCATGTATGTAAACAAGCCTCATTCTACAAGTTTATTGTTTAGAGAGAAAAACAACCTGTACTCAAATATCGTGAGCTCATACAAAATATCTTCTATTCTTCCCATCCACTTGCCATTTTACTCTGTATTTTGTTACTTTCCATCCGTCATGTTATCTTACCTATCCTCTTATTTTTTCCACTCATCGTTATTATTTTCCCACTTCAATGTCTGGTGGTAGTACAATGTGTCTACGACCTCAAAGATCGTGGTTCAAATTCCTCCTTATGGATGCTGCGTTAGGTAGCCGATAACTGACGTAAAAAATAATCAGATCTTTCAACATGAATTTGAGCAAAAATCCATATAACCGATCTTACATAAAGTTGTTTTTCCTTACCCTTTCGTTTCACCACCTGCCATGCTATTTTCCCTTCAACCTACAAGTTTCTGACCTAACCTAACCATGTTATTTCCCATCCCTCCTGTTATTTTTGTCACCAACTTGTTATTTTACAAGCCATTATGATATTCTCCTATCCATCTTGCTGTTTTTTTCTCCTGTTTTCCCACCCACCATACTATTTTGTCAATCATTCTTGTGTTTATAATTCACTCGTTCTGTTATTTTCTTGCTCTTATTTTTTTTCAATTCCTATGATGTTTTCCCGCCATCATGTAATTTTATTGTCCTTTGTTATTTTTCTGCATGTTATGCTATTTTTTTTCCATTCGTATGGTATATTTCCCTAGAGCAAAAAATGGTTGAGTGGATTCTCTCTCCTCTCTAACATTTTCTCCATAGTCTGATTGAGGTATTATTTGTCTTGTCTGATGTAGGTGGCAAATTAATGTTAAATGATGAAGATAGCTTCCGATGGATCTGATGACATCAATGCATGCTATTGATTAATACAACTATTTAGCTATCCAAAACAACGCAGCGTGTTGCCCTTTCCCGTCAATCTCTCTGTATTACTAGATTATATTATTAACAATTTTTCTTCCTTAAAACATGTAAGGATGATTTTCAAATCTTTAGCTATATTTTTACTATAGCTCCATCATTCTTAATTTCAGAGTGTTCTCTATTAGTTAAATAATAATGACTTCATACAGATAAATTAAACTAAAAATACTATCTAGTAGAAAAGAATAAATATCAAATATTGTTGTTCAAATTTCCCACTCGCCTACATTTCCCTATTACTGCATTATGCACCCCACATCCACAAATCAAAATCCAATGTAATGTCTTCCTTTGCTACCTACAGAGCTCAAATGGAGTCGAGATGGAAATCCCTATAAAACACTCTTGATCATGTTATGAGTCTTTATTTCACATCATTTTTTCAAGTCATAGGGTATTTTATCTAAGTGTGAGGATGTGATCATGTGTTATAATAACCAATCTCTCTGTTTTCTTCCTTCCCACTCTAACTAAAACTTGTACTCTCAATTCGCCTGTTTGCTAGTTTTTATTGTTCACTCGGGCTTATATGATAATTTCAAAAAATCCAAAATAAAAAAACAACACAAAAGAGCGTATCACACACCTTAAGTACATATATGTAGGGTGTTCAAATTCTGACGTCATTTTTGTGCTGAGATTGCATGTGCCAGGTACATGTTACATCATTCACCACCTTCAGATTGAGTAAAAAGATCATTGAATTTTTTTGAACAGGTAATCAAGTAGAAAGTAAATTTCTTTATGAATAACATGAAATAAAACACTATTTATTCACTAATTTCCGTTGGCACAGATTGTATTTCTTAGAAATAGAGCTTAATGTCCTTGCGTACAATGGGATAATAGATAAGCCGTGACTTGTTGATGCATTGGGCAAATGTTCTGGAGGGAGGAATAGATCATATGTGATATGAGTATATACCTTGAATATCCCAGTGGGAATAGAACATTTATTTCGTATCTATTAAAAACCACCTCTATAACTAAGATTGCATAACTTGTGATAAAGCCAAAAAAGATAAACCCACACCAATGATATTTGTATGAGGTTGGTAAACCGATTCATTCTTTGAATTTGTTTGTGATGTGCATACATGGTCGTAAGTCTCTAGACTACCCACTATAAGAAACGCTATAATATGATATCTCCCCATTATCGTTCATCTCCACTTCACTCTGAAACCAACTCTATCCTAGGAAGTAAGGGTGACCAAGACTTGTTAGACATGTGAATCTTGTACGGACCATTTCTAAAATAAGTGTTATTTGTAATAAGGTATCAAAAATTTTATTGATTTTCACTCCCTTTCAAAGATTATATTTACCTATATGAATGCACTTATTAATGGGTTCCTTATTACAAATAGGGTTATGTACATTGGCCAACTTGATATCATACAACTATTGATCTAATGGTAGGATCATGGAGGCTGGTGTTGGGTTAATATCTAAAGGGTTAGATTGAGGACTCAATTGCACTGTCAAGTGAAGGAAGGATCTCCGGCTTGAGAAGGAGATGACAACCCTTAATCAAAAGGTTGGCATCCCTTGATCTCTTGATGTAGGTCCTCTGCATAGGAATAGAGATTCGTAGGTGTCGAATGAGTTGAATCAAAGAGTTCACTTAGACATATTGAGTCATGAGATATTATGACAAATCAAATTCCATCGATATTTGTCTTCCTTTGTCAGAAAGACAGGATTTGTAGGTATCATGTATGCTTTTGGAAAGCATATGATTGATACAAACTCTCAATGATCAAATGAGAAACTTAAAGATAAAACCCTAAAGTAAATAGCTCAAATGAGATTCGAACTTTGGGTTTCATCACGGTCATCCAATATGCTAGATGTATGAGTATTAGGATACTCTATGGTGATGTAATCTTAAACGATTGTGTACCATGTGCTTCCATTTTGAGGGAGTGGTGAAATATATTTGAATTTTATTGAGTCCACTCAGCAGTCTGGTAATCCAATCTTAGTCCAAATATTGGACATTTATCTGAAGAGGGTCAGCATGCAATGTGAAGATTGGGTATCATGTTTGACATGATCAGATGTCTCTATGAGATCATCTAGGTGTGGAAATGAGATTAGATCTCATATTCCAAGTCACTATACATGGCTTATGCAATCGCCATGTCCTTATCTCCAAGTATCTGAGGAGAATGCACACTATCCTTGAAAGAGTTCGATGATTGTTCTATAAGAAAATATTCTGAGCATTGCAAAATAAAGAGAAATAATGATAATTAAATTAGACATAATCACACGAATAATATGAATATGATTCACATTATTTGGACATGTATAGAGAGACATCTAAGACAAATGTAATACCAAATTAGATAAAATTAATGTGGATAATACAATCTTTAGTAATCATAAATAGTGCGGGTGAGATTGACAATATCCTATTGAGATTTAATTGTGAATTGGATTCACAATTTTGATATTAATGTGAATTGAATTTGCATTAAGTAATTAAATGTAAATATGATTAACATTTAGTTCTGGATGTGTGAATATGATTCATAATTATCGGTGACCTATTTGCAGTTGTCATAAAAAATTTGGTGATAATTAGTTAACAAAATAATTCAATGAATAAAAATCTATTGGAGATTACACCAAGTGGTATTAGGAAAGATATGAAGCTCCACTAATAATAAGGGGTGGATGGACATGGCAGTATCCACCATGATGGTCATCCTCCCTTATGGAGAGAACCTCTCTCTCTATTCTATGTTAATCCATTAGAGAATGATTTTATCTCAAGACTAAATTTGGAATATGAGTTGATAATTTATTTCTCAACTTCTACTCTTAGTTGTGTATGGAACCACAAATAATTTTGATCATTGACTATTATTAAGAGTGCATCCTTACTAATGTGTTATATGTCGTATAGCCATCTCAAGTTACAACAATAATAACAAAACAAGAAGAATAGAATTTTTCAAGAGCTGAAGATTCATCTAATATCTATCACTCTACATACATGTCCATTATTTCTCTCTCTCTCTCTCCAGTTTACTTGTGGACAACAACTTCTAGTCTTAGGGTTTTTGGAGACCATAATAGTCGTCGATCCACCGTCATGTTGCTGGTTTCGATTCGATCGATCTCTCGTGGAGGCTATGCTTCTTCGACTTCTTGTGCTCTTGAAGAAGGAGAATGATATTGTGTGATGATATCAGGAGCTTTGCTACTCGGATTCTCTCTTTGGATTACGGGAGTCACGTGGTTCATCCTCGCGCCTGCAAGTGTTATCTCTATCGGATCAGACTTGAGATGGGAGGTCTCTCCACTTAGAGACTCGAATATCACTATCGTGCTTCAAGAGGTATGTTCTATACTTGTGTGATCATGATAGAACAGATTGTGAATAGTTCCCAGTTCGTGTGGTTGCATCGAAATACTTTTTCAATCCAGTTGCTATTAGGGCTTCTATTATAAGTCTTGTTTTCTATTGATAAGATCTGATGTTCATGTTTTTGTGATGCATGATGCATTATCGCATTCCTTCAAGTGGCATCAGAGCCTTGGTCGGAAGTCTTGTATATGATCCAAACCCTGTGACTAAAAAAGGCTTTGGATATCGGGTATATGATAATTTGGTTTTTACACGTTTTGTGATTTCGAATTGTTTTCATGTATATTTGATTTTGTCGCTATTATCCCATATTATGACTGCAATTTGGGACTTAAAAGTAACTTTTACAATGTCTAAATATGATCTTAAAAGTCATGCCAATAGTTGGCGACGATTGCACAAAGATTCGAATACGAGTTTCACGTACATTTTATTTTGTCGCTACTAAACCCTATTATGAACGCTTTTTTGAAAATTAAAAAACATGATTATGATGTCTAAATATTATCTAAAATTTCACACAAATAGTTGGCGACGATTGTGCAAAGATTTGAATATGAAAAGTTCCTATATTGTTTTGTTTTTGCATGAATTTTGTAACTGTTAATTATGAACTTTTTGTTATTGTTTTCAAAAATAGTTTACATGATTTTGTATTTGTTGAAAGGGAAACAAAGAGTTGTTTATTATCAAACCCTAGAGCTCTCTTATATAGGAGAAAAGCTCTGTGGGTAAATTACAAAGATGGGATAATAGAAAATAGAGAAGATGGCAAATACTCAATGACACAAATATCTTAACACTCCCCCTCAATCTAGAGCATATATATCTATCATGCTCAGCTTGGAACAACAGTGATGAAAAGGACCTCTAGTCAGAGCCTTAGTAAACATATCTGCAATCTGATCTCCTGACGTAACATAAGATGTTGAGATAAGACCTTTTTGGATCAAATCACGAGTGTAGTGACAGTCTACCTCGATGTGCCTAGTCCTTTTATGAAATGTTGGATTGTTAGCTATAAATAATGTTGCCTGACTATTACATTTGAGCTGCATAGGAAGAGGTACTTAAATCATTAAATCAGGTAGGACATATTTGACCCACATCATCTCAGTACTACCTTGGGCCATAGCTCTGTATTCTGATTCTGCACTGGATCGAGCAACAACCGTTTGTTTCTTACTCTTCCATGAGACTAATGAGCTGCCAACAAAAACAATAAAGCCTGAAGTAGACTTCTTATCATTAGGACATCCAGCATAATCTGCATCTGCACACCCTGTAATAGAGAGAGAGACATATCTCTCCTAAACAGAAGACCTGCACCTGGAGATGACTTTAAGTAACTCAGAATCATGAATACAACATCCATGCGCGCCTGCTGAAATGTGTCTTACTACCATTGTTAATTTAATCAAATTAATGGTTAAATTAATGAATTGTCGTTTGTTGCAGTCGGATAATGAGAGCAGATCAAAAACCACTTTTGATGAAAGCAAGTTAATCTCGAGCGGTAAATTTTTTTTACTTGGGCAAGCCCAAGGTCGAACCCAGGGAGGCAGCTGTCTCCTTAGGTGAATTTTTAGCAAAGTCCAAGGTTTGATTTTCAGGGGATAATTTTTTTGGTCTTTTTTGGGTTTTTTATGCAAGATACATGCAATATATAGCCAGTTTACAAGTTAATTCCAAAAGGATATCAAATCAAGTCCAAAAATTACGAAACTTGGCCAGATGATGAAATGGATGGAATTAGGCTACACTATTTTTTTGGAATTTTCTGACACTAAATAAAATTATTGTCAATTAAAACATGAATGTAGATTGATTTTAACTAAATTAATTTTAATAAATATCAAATTACAAGATTTTTGGAAATAAAAATTATCCTAGATAAATCTGAAGGTGAGGAATCAGGAAACTTATCAAACCTTAATTTTGATGTGAAATGAACTTATTAAAAATTAATTAAGCAAATCATTAATTGATCTATTTAGTCCTCGGGATGCGTGAAATTGAGATGAAATTTTTATGCAAGGTAAAGCTAATTATCCTAGATCTAATGTGATTTTTGGGGTATTTTTGGAATCACAGAGAAATTATTATCAATTAAGAGGCATAAATGGGAAAAATATAGCAAAATTGAACCAATTAATTAATAGAAAATTCTACTGATATTACAAAAATATGCCACATGTCACATAATGAAGAGGACAATATAAGCTACACCATGCAATTTTCCAAACTGAAAAATGAATTAGTATGAATGCCTAAATATGCGTGCAAAGACAGGGGTATAAATGTAATTACAAGAATTAAAATTGCTGAAAATAAAACATGCTGACAGGGACTAATGTGCAATTATCTATAGTGTAGGGGGTGGATGCAATTTCTCCACGGGACACGTGCTCCTCACGTGGGATCGCTTGGCAGGGATTGAAATGTAATATTGAAAACCTTCAGGGGCCTCAATGAAATTTGCCCAGGACACGTGCGGATCACGTGGGGGTCCTTAGGTGTAGAGGACTTCGGAGACTCGGAGCGAAGCTCAGAGCGAGGCTCGGGTGGCTCTGGAGGTTTGGATCTGGCTCAGAGAAGCTTCAGGTGATCCGAGCCTAGCGGTCGGGGAAGAGGCTCGGATCGGGCGACGTGGGCGTATCTGGACCGTGGGATCAAAGATGATCCAACTGTGATGAAAGGCTAGCACTTAGCATGTCTTGACCCGTTGGATCACGATCGATCCAATGGTCCTTGAAGCTTGACGAAGGGGGCGACGTGGCGTGATCAAGTCCGTTGGATCAAGGATGATCGAACGGTTGCGGAATGAGGCATCGTGGAGTGCTCCTGACCGTTCGATCAGGAGGATCGAACGGCTGCTGGTTGTCGTCCCCCAACAGCCCTCCGCCTCCTGCGACGGAGAAGGCTGGTCTCCGGCGAGGCTGGGCTAGCTCCGCCTCGTCCACCCATCGTCGACGAAGGACGTTGAAGGCTCTGGCGTAGCTCGAAAGATTGCGGGGAAGGCTGGCGAAGCGTCCGGTGGTCTCAGTGGTGGAGGAGATGCTCTGGAGCGCGGTGGCGGAGGAGCTCGAATGCAGCTCCGACGAGACTCCGGCTGATCAAGATGGAAGCACCTGTAAGGGGGTTAGAAGATAACCGAGGCGTGTGTTGTGTCCGTGGAGTGGAATGGAGTGTGATGCGAGGCCTATGAAGCTGTGAAGGTAGCCGGTGATCGAGCTCCGCCACGGTAGCGGAGCTGGCGTTGGTGGAAGGTGAAATTCCTCGTCTGAGGAAGCTAAGGGGAGCGCGAAGATCAGAGCTCCTTCACGGAGCTCAGGGGATGAGTTGTGGAGCGAGAAGATGCTCGTGGAGGGCGAATTAAATCGGAGAAAAAGACGGAAAAAGAAGAAGAAGATCGGGAGGAAAATGGAGGAGTCTACTTGGGGTTAGAAGCTCCGGGAAGCTTCCAAGTTTCGCTCGAAGGTCGGTAGAGGACCTGAGCTCATGCAGCTCGTTGGAGGAGCTGCGGCACGACGTGGCAACGTCGTGGATCTCGCCGGAGGCGGCGGCCTATCTTCGCTCGATTTTACGCCCATTTGCTGTCACCAATGGGTGGCTCTGAGCTCTAGGGTACCTCTCGTAATGGCAGATGGGGATTGAAGTGGGCGGAGGTAGCTGATTTATAAGATGAGGGTTATGGTAGGGATGGCTAGGAGGTGGTGTTTGTGGAGGTCGTGGAGCGACTCCGAGGGTTGCCATGGAGATCGAGGGGGCTGGAGAGGATGAGGGATGAGTGGGCTCCATCGTGGTGGCGTCAGTGGTCGGAGAAGGTGGTCGGTGTGGAGTTGAAAATAGAAAGGGGGCGGCCCCTTACGCACGGTGGACAACGTGGGCGCGGGACGTGCGGAGGTTGACGACGACGTCTCGACCGTTGGATCTCGCGATCCAACGGTCCAGATGAGGCGCGGGGTGAGGGCTGAGATCAGATCTAAGGTGCGACATCAAAGGGCTCGGAACACACCACGTGGCGTACAGAGGTTGCGGCGCTAACGGGCGGCTGAGATGGGCTCAGGGATTCGATCGAATGGCCGAAACCAATTGTGGTGATGAACGGTGAAAATCGAGGTGCCTGGAGCAAGATCGGAGGGCTCGCAGAGTGCCACGTAGTGGACTCTGGGTGACGCGCGAACGAATGGTACGGATGAGATCCATGGAATGATCTGACGGTGGTGAATTAAGGCGTACGTGGAGATCCTCAAGCCGTTGGATCAAGAAAGGATCCAAAGACCGGCAGTGAGGGCGGATGAGTCAAAGGGAGCGGGCCGCGTGTGATGAATCTGTGATTCATCACTCTTAAAGTTGAAAATAGAGCTTTGTCCCTGGGTATTTAGCATCATATTTCCCTTCTTCTTGCATAAATAGCATTCATGCATCAATCAACAAAACACGCATTTTAGCATCCATCTTTGCCAGCTCCTCCACTGTGGCGGAGCTCGATCACCGATCATCCCCACTCCTCCACAGGCCTCGTGTTTCAATCTGCATCACTCCACGGTCACCACGCACGCTTCGGCTATCTGCTAACGTACTGCATGTGCTATCTCATTGATTGGCCGGAGGTTCGTCTGAGCTGCATTTGAGCTCCTCCGCCACCACGCTCCAGAGCGTCTCCCCCACTCAGAAGACCACCGGACGCTTCGCCAGCCATCCACGGATCTCCAGAGCTCCCTCAGACCCTCCAGCAACCTTCACCGACGACGGGAGGGCGGGGCGGAGCGAGCCCAACCTCGTCGTAGCCCAGCCCTCTCCGCCGCAAGAGGCGGAGGGCCGTTGGGGACGACAACCAGCAGCCGTTCGATCCTCTTGATCGAACGGTCAGGAGCCATCCACGTCACCTCACCTCGTACCCGTAGGATCAGACGGATCCTACACTCCAGATCGTGCCACGTCACCGCCCGATCCGCGCTCCAGGTACCGTTGGATCAATCTAGATCCAACGGTCACTTATCGACCGCGTAGTTAACTCAGGAGCGAGGCCATCGCCGTTGGATCGTTCACTGATCTGACGGACCTAGACATGCCACGCGTCCGCAGCTAGCAGTCATAGGATCATTCTTGATTCCACGGTCCAGATCCGCCCACGTCGCCCGATCCAAGCCTCTCCCCGACCACTAGGCTCGGATAACCCGAAGCAGCTTCGAGCTAGATCCGAACCTCCAGAGGCCGCCCGAGCCTCGTTTCGAGCCTCCGATCCTGGGACTCCCACGTGATCTGCACGTGCGTCTTGGGTTATTTGCACCAAAGCCCCTGAAGGTTTTCAATATTACATTTCAGTCCCTACCAGACAACCTCACGTGAGGAGCACGTGTCCTGTGGAGAAATTGCATCCACCCCCTACACTATAGGTAAATGCGTATTGGTCCCTGTCAGCACGTTTTATTTTCAGCAATTTAAATTCCTGTAATTGCATTTATACCTCAGTCTTTGCACGCATATTTAGGCATTCATATTAATTCATTTTTCAGATAGGAAAATTGCATTGTGTAGCCTACATTGTCCTCTTCATTATGTGACATTTGGCATATTTTTGTAACATCAGTGGATTTTTATATTAATTAATTGGTTCAATCTTGCTATATTTTGCCCAATTCCACCTTTTAATTGGTAGTAATTTCTCTGTGACTCCAAAAATCCCCAAAACAAATCGCAGTAGATCTAGGATAATTAGCTTTACTTTGCATAAAAATTTCATCTCAATTGCACGCACTCGAGGCATAAATAATTCATTTGGTGAATTTCTTAATTTATTTTCAGTAGGTTCATTTCACATCAAAATTATGATTTGATTTTTCATGGATTCCTCACCTTCAGATTTATCTAGGATAATTTTTATTCCCAAAAACTTGTGATTTGATCTTTATTAAAATTAATTTAGTCAAAATCACCTTGCATCTATATTTAATTCACAGTAGTTTTATTTAGTGTCAGAAAATTTTAAAAAAATTAGAGGACCTTGATTTCATCCTATTTCATCAGCTGGCCAAGTTTCATAATTTTTGGACTTAATTTGAACACTTATCTGAATTAACTCGTAAACTAGCTGGATTGTGCATGTGTCTTGCATAAAAACCGAAAAAGACCAAAAAAATTTATCCCCTGAAAATCAAACCTTGGACTTTGCTAAAAATTCACCTAAGGAGACAGCTGCATCCCTGAGTTCGACCTTGGGCTTGCCCAAGCAAAAAAATTCTGCCACTCGAGATTAACTTGCTTTAATTAAAAGTGGTTTTTGATCTGCTCTCTCATTATCGATATCAATTAATTTGAACATTAGTTTGCTCGAATTAACAAGGGTAGTGGGACGTACATCAAAATGATGTCGTTGCCGAGGAGGCACGGCTTAGGTTAATTTGTAGTTATTTCTGAGTGTTTGATTTTCTATCCCCGGGTAGTCTGACCCCCGATTTTCATGTGAATATTTTATGTCCTTTAATTTTTGTACTTTTCGAGTCATTCTCTATCTGACCTCAACTTATTTTTGTGCGAGGAACGCGAGGAGTCGAAGATGGTTTGAGGAACCTGCATTTTAATTTGTTTGAGAGATTTGAGAGGATTTGTATTTCTCATTTTCTTTAATTCTGCATTATTTCCAGCGTTCCCGTTTGGGTCCTCGCGAGTGTAAAAATAGTGAAATTGTGTCCCCGTCTGCTGTGTGGTTTGAATTTTTAGAATAGGCTTACACTAGCGGCTCCTCAAGCCACTCTAGGGTTTGCTTGTATTCGTAATCTTTAGGACCACACAACCACTTAAAAGATGCACCTAGATCGCAGAACTAGTCAAATCAACCTGTGCTTCACTCGCTAATAGAACTGCTTGTCTAGGAGCGGATTTTGTCGCTTGCATCTGCATGTAGTGTAAAGATTTCAATTTTGTTTTGCATCCTGCATAAAAGCGAAGGGATCACTGTAAGTCTTCTTCACTCAGCATAAGCATCATCGTTTTTCGTGCATCGACTTTTCTCGATTTCCCCCTCTATTTTTCAAACTTAAACGGAAATTGGGACTGGACGATAGGCGTGTTGTGTAGTTGGACTAACAAGTGAGAACTTAACTTAAAACCGGGACTACTAACATTATTGACCAAAAAATCAATAAAATTGGAAAATCTGTTTGCGGGAGACTAATCCCCGCCCTTGTTTTCAGGTTGAGTGAGTGTACTTGAGTGTGTGTAAACACCTTAAGGCAGAGCCCAAATCCCCGCCTTCCAAATCACGTGCCAACTGATCCTAACAAATATCACGAGTTGAATATTTTTAGATTCACTGACTAGTACCAAGTTGCCTCCGCCTGTTCGCAGGCAGTCAGGGGTGAACCAGCGGTACTTCGCGACAAGTTGTTAGTAACCCTTTGGGGCGAAGTTCCAGCCTTGTCAGCCCCCGCTTGCTTGCAGGTAGATAGGGGCATGGTCTTTGAGTCCATCAACTTGGGATAGGAGCGAAGAAAGGAAGGACCGGCGATATCTTAGGCGACAGGTTAAATAGGGAAGACGCATCCGGCTCTGAGTCGACTTCCCTATAGGCCGCGTAAATCCTTGCTATCTTGCTTGAAAAATTACACTTAAAATTAACAAGATTAATTGGACTCGGTTTCGAGTCCTTCACTGTGTTGAGTGTGAGCCCAGGGTCTTGGATTGTATTGCTTGCTTCAGGTAGGAGTAAAATCCTATCTTTACTTAGAACTCCTGATTCTTCTTGTCAATTCAAGATGACTGACTGGGGGAATATCGACACATTATTCGTCAATATCTCTTTGAGTCCCCCACGAAAATCATCTTCACCAGACCAAGCGCAACTTGGACCACCCAGAGCTCATGACCCTCTTGAGTTCTGGATCCCTCACACTCAGGGGGTTACTCTCAAACCAACCCTTTCCTCTCCTCTGAGCTTACCGAGGAAGACCATCGCCTCGGTAAGAATCCCTTCATTGATCTATCCTCTAATCTAGATCATTTCCATTTCCCAGGACTAGAGGACAAGATGCCACCAAAGCGACCCCCAGATGAGGAAGAACACCACGATGACCCACTCCAGCAAGTCCTGGCTTGTCTCGCCATAGCCGAACAACGGAATGCAGATCTTAAAGCAAGAATGGGACAAATCATTGCAGCAAGAGGAATCGACCCACCAATGGTTGATGCCTATAACCTAGCAGAGAACGAGATGCAAATTTGGTTGGCACCAGTGGTTCCCCCCGAGGCATTCGAGCTCAAGCCCCACTTCCTTAGCCTGCTACCGAAGTTCAACGAAAATGCCAATGAAGAACCATATGCATTCCTCAGAGACTTCGAGCTGGTTTGCAACAACCTTAGTCATCCTAGGGTTGGGCAGGACTACATTAGACTGAAGGCCACCCCATTTGCCTTAGGAGATAAGGCAGCACATTGGCTGAAGAACCTGGGGGTGATATGTACAACCTGAATGCAGTTCAAGGCCATATTCCTGAAGAAGTTCTACCCCCTCAGTAGAACTAATCAAATGAGAACAAAGATCGCTAGTTTCTCCCAGGGACCCAGTGAACCATTCCATGAAGCCTGGGATAGGTTTAATGATCTAATTCAGAAATGTCCCTGTCATGGCATTTCTAAGGCGATCTTAGTGCAGACCTTGTTCTGTGGCATGACCCCGGAGATGCAGGGGTTAGTAAGTACCTCCTGCGGAGGAAGCTATCTGAATAGGAATGCGAATGTTATATAGAAGATACTAGAACAGATGGCGGAAACAGGCAGGTCACATGCTACAAGGGCCTATCAGTTGTCTCCCTCAATCCTATCCAACGAGACAACCTGGAGGACTGTAGCGGATCTGACAGAGAACAACATTCCCAGCATGGGGATGATTGCTGATAAGTTAACCAAGGTCGAGCAGATCCACTAGAGGGTCACTGACCTTGAGTCTCTCTCACATCTGCCGAAGCAAGTGGAGGAACTTTCTGAGAAGGTAGCTAAGATGAAGCTACCTGGCCCTTCTGCACCACCTGTACATGTACATCGAGTCCATCTTGTACAAGAACAGGCACTGGGGCCTCAGAGTGGCTGGGTAGAGGATCAGACTTACACCCAACAGGACCAGCATGCACCCCCATAAGTGGAGACCGGATACGAGGAGCCTCCGCAGGTGTTCGAGATCAACGGGTTGTGGTACAGCCGTGACCCCGTCGGTAGACAGTCGGGGATGGGGAACAGTCAGCCTCATCGACCTTCCCCAGCTTACCAGGAAACCAGCTCCGTCCCCGCACCGCGCTTTGTTCAGTCCAAGCCCGAACGAGGGTACCAGCCTCAGCAGCACCAGCAGCAGCAACGCACATTCCACTCAAGCCAGTAGGGCCCAGCACCGTCTTATCAGCAGCAGCAGTATCGGCATGGCCAGCAGGGCCAGTACAGAACCTCATCCGCTAGTCAGCATCAGCAAACACAGCCCACCAAATTGGAGTCCCTCTCCTTGGTGATCCAGACCCTGTTTGATAGGGTCCAACAGATCCAGAATGACTATCTGGATATGAGAACCGATCTGAATCGTGTTTCTCGTACCCAGGATCAACAGATAGCGCCAAGGACCCCAATTCCGTCCAGGTTCAGGCTAACCCAAACAGCCTAAATCAAGGCCAGAACCGACCTCGTGGTCAGGTATACTATTCAGATAAGTCTTCATCTGAAAATGAGATCCTTTGGTACAATAATGTAAATCATATGTCCCTAAGGAGCGGAAGGACCATGATCATACCTGATCGGGCACGGGCATCGAAGGAAGGAGCCGCCAAGTCTCTACCTGAGGAGAACTTGGAGGAAGAAGAGGAGCAGCACCACCATCATCACCACCGGCAGAAGAAGAGGACTTCTGGGTCCTCGAAGCAGCAAACCTGCACCAGCAAAAAGTCTGATGAAATCGATGAAGAGCCCGTACCTTCATCTGAGGAGGATCGTCCAGAAGTCGCGGAAGCCGCATCACCGATTTCGTAGCAGCATTTTGTTTTTAGTCAGAGTCAGAGTCCGAGTCTTGTACAGAACTCAGTTCCCGCTTTGAATGAAAATATTTTAGTTTCAGAAACTGAGTTGGAGTCAATAATCCCTTTTCCCCGAGCTCTTACGGGTGGAAAGAAGAAAATCAAAAAATCCAAAAAGATGACCATGAGATGGCAGAGTTCTGCAACAAATATATGAAGGTCACAATCCATTTTGACAAGTACGTGGGAATGACACATGCATTCCAGAAATACCTTAAGGTGAGATGCACACCTACTAGGTTAGCAGGAAGATCAAAAGCCATGTTGAGAAACACATTTTATCAGTAGCCACGACTTGTGCAATAAAGAACTCGTTTCCAAGGAAACGAAGAGACATGGGTGCACATTATGTGGTGAGTCATGTCGATGACATTGTATTTGCACGTACTCTCCTAGACAACGGATCCTCAATTAACTTAATGCCTTTAGCCCTCTATGAACGGCTTAATCTAGGACCTCTTAGGAAATCTAGAGCCCTCCTGCAATTCGCTGATAAATCAACCAAGAGGTCCCAATGAGAATTGAGGAATGTTGTAATCAAAGTCGAGGGTCAAGAATATATGGTGGACTTCACTGTCCTAGATATGGAAACCCCTCGTAATTGGAGAGATTCCCATATCATCTTAGGCAGACCCTTCCTCAGAACGGCAGGGCCTTGTTTGATTATAAGATTGGGAAGATCCAGTTCCAAACTCCAGGCGGAGATGAGGAACTTGAGATGAAGCAAACCATATGACAGAGACCGGATTCCGAATCCAGCACCGAGTACTCTTCATCCGAAGCAGACCGCAACCATGTAAACACACTTGGGCCATGGAGACAGAACCCAGCCAACATCGATGAATCCCTTCCCGCCGGAGATGATCCAGTGCACGAGTCAGTTTGCGAGGTCCTTAAAACGAGTACAGCTTAGAACTTGCATCTCCCTACATCTTCGATGACTTAGAGGCCCAGCTAGGCCTGTCAGTCCTTCCCTCATTAGGTCAATCGAAAGATGAGGATGACGAGTCGAACGTGGCTTTTGTCGATCGCATGAAGACCTTTGACGATCTGACTCCAGAGCCTAATAACTTGGTGGCAGCAATTTCAGAGACAGATCCAGCCACTTTCAACACTGAACCAGATTCGATTGAGCCAGACTTCCTAGACGATCACACATTACCTGGGCTCAAACCTTTACCCACAACACTCAAGTATGCCTTCCTTGCGGGCCAAGAGAAGAAATATCCGGTCATCATCAGTTCACGATTGACCGAAGAGCAGGAATCTCGCTTGTAGAGATCCTGGAGAAAAACCGCAAGGCAATAGGATGGAGCATTTCCGATCTCCACGGGATAAATCCCGCTCTGTGTTCGCACCATATCTACTTGGAAAATGAAGCCAAACCCTCTCGTGAATTCCAACTCGTTTGTATCCAAATTTACGAGAGGTGATGAAGAAGGAGATAGAGAAATGGTACAACACGGGTTTCATTTATCCCATCTCCGACTCGAAATGGGTGGCCCCGATCCATGTGGTCCCGAAAAAGTCGGGAATTCAGACGACCACCAACGAGGACGGAGAGGAGATCATGACGCGAGTGCCCACATCGTGGAGCGTCTGTGTGGATTACAGACGCTTGAATGCTGTGATGAAGAATGATCATTTCCCCCTACCATTCATTGATCAGATCCTAGAGAGACTAGCGGGGAAAGAATTTTTCTGTTTCTTGGATGGGTTCTCGGGCTACAATCAAGTAGCCATAGCTCCGGAGGACCAGGAAAAGACCACGTTCACATGCTCCTTTGGTACCTATGCTTTCAGGCGCATGCCCTTTGGGTTATGCAATGCTCCGGGTACTTTTCAAAGGTGCATGATTGATGTATTCGTCGAAATGGTCAACGAATTCCTGGAAGTCTTCATGGACGACTTTTCGGTCCACGGCGATTCCTTCGATTCCTGTCTTAGGAATCTGGACCGAGTCTTCAAACGCTGTTGTGAGGTTAATCTGGTGCTCTCCTGGGAGAAAAGTCACTTTATGGTGACGGAGGGCATTGTGTTGGGGCATGTCATCTCCAAGAGAGGAATGGAGGTTGACCCTGCCAAGGTGGATGTGATCAGACAACTCTAGCCACCAACCAACATCAAACAGTTGCGGTCGTTCCTCGGGCATGTCCGATTTTATCGGAGATTCATCAAGAATTTTTCTAAGATTTCCCGACCGCTAATTGAGCTTTTAGGCAAAGACATGGAGTTTGTTGTTGATCACAAATGTCTTGAGGCCTTTAAGCTATTGCAAGGAATGATCATGGACGCACCTATCCTACAAGCCCCGGATTGATCTCTACCTTTTGAGATCATGACGGATGCCTCAGACTTTGCTGTTGGGGCTGTGTTAGGACAGAGAAGGGATGGTGTCCCATTTGCAATCCACTACGCAAGCAAAGTGCTTGATACCGCTCAGCGTAACTATACAGTTACGGAAAAGGAGATGCTTGCGGTAGTGTTTGCCTTGGACAAGTTCAGAACTCACTTAATTGGATCCAAGGTAATTGTGTTCACTGACTATATGGCGCTACGATACTTTATGGAGAAGAATGACACGAAGGTGCGTCTTCTTAGGTGGATTTTGCTTATCAAGGAGTTTGATTTGGACATTCGTGATAAACTTGTAAAGAAAAACGTAGTAGCCGATCATCTCTCTCGTCTCGAAGATATCAATACTTCCGAGGATTCACCAATTCGAGACTCCTTCCCTGACGAGTCGATTTTTGTTGTCGACTCACTCCCATGGTATGCCAATATCGTGAACTATCTTGTCTCCAAGAAGGTTCCCGAGGATTGGCCCAAGAGCCACATAGACCGATTGAAGTCGGATGTGTCTGGAGACGGTGTATTCCTCAGGAGGAATACCAGAGTGTCCTTTCTCTATACCACAGCTTGGAGGCAGGAGGACACCACTCCGGGAAGAGGACCACATGGAAGGTACTTCAGTGTGGCTTTTACCGGCCGACTCTATTTCGCGATGCCATCATCTTTGCGAAGTTGTGCCCAGTATGCGAGAGAATGGGAGGAACTATTGGTTCCAAGGATGAAATGCCGATGCAGCCTGTCATCATTTGTGATGTCTTTGACGCTTGGGGCATCGATTTTATGGGCCCATTCCCTGTGAGCCACGGATACGAGTACATCCTCCTTGCGGTAGACTACCTGTCAAGGTGGGTGGAGGCTATCCCGACCCGAGCCGCATATAGCAGGACTGTCTGTAAATTCATCAGAGAGCACATAATCTCTAGGTTCGGGATCCCCAAAATGATGATATCATATGGGGGTAGCTACTTGGTAAACTGAGATGTGAAGAAACTCCTGAAGGACTACGACATCGAACACCGTGTCACTAGCCCTTACCACCCACAGACTAATGGTATGGTTGAGGTGTCGAATCGGGAGGTGAAGACTATATTGCAAAAGCTTGTCCGCCCAGACAGGAAGGACTGGTCTCAGATCTTGGATCAGGTCTTATGGGCCTATAGGACAGCTTACAAGACACCATTAGGAACCTCACCATTCCGAATGGTATTCGGAAATCCGTGCCATTTGCCCGCAGAGTTAGTGCATAAATCAGAATGGGCAATCAAGAAGGTCAACTGGAACACGCACCATGGATAGAAGCAGAGAGAAATGGATCTGAATGAGCTTGTGGAAGTCAGAAACCGCGCATATTACAACAGTTTGGTGTACAAAGACAAGGTCAAGCGTTGGCATGATAGATATATCAGACGAAAGACCTTTGTTCCTGGACAAAAGGTATGGTTGTTTAATGCTAGGCTGAAGATCTTCCAAGGCAAGTTGAAGTCCAAGTGGACAGACCCATTTGTCGTCCGTACGGTGCATGATAGTGGATGTATCGAGATCTCAGATCTCGCAGATGACACACCGACATTCCTAGTGAATGGACAATTGTTGAAGCATTTCGTCGAATCCAATGAGCAGTTAGTTCATGTTGAGGAGATTGTATTTATGCGCGAGACAGATTCAGCAGATACACCTCGAGCCGCGCATGAGACCTTGCAGCAGTGAGCTCTAGCCATCGGCATCATCTTGTAAGATTCAGTCCATGATCTTTTTATATATCCATCATTCTTTGCACATTCTGCCCCCTTCCTCCCGCGACTCTAATAGCTCATCCCAGCTTCATCTATCTTTATCTTGGACTATACTAAGGATGACCAGATCCTAAGTATAGGGGGGATGAGTCACCTGAGTATGTTCACTGTACATCCTCCAGATCACATCGGTCCTCATACTCACTCATGTCCTATACTTAGGCTGACCTGAGCCTAAGTATAGGGAGGATCGATGCTCGTATTGTCTATTCATCCATTTCTCTTCTTGACCTCGTCTGTCCTATTTTTTGTCTTCTTCTACACTTAGGCTGCCAAAGCCTAAGTATAGGGGGCGGAGCGACTTCTATATCTTCTGCAATTTTAGCTCTCTTACGCTTAGCACGAGCTATGTCTTTTTCCTCGCTTTTCGTGCTATAAGGACATAGTACACGCTAAGTATAGGGGGCGTGTATATATTACATACCCATAGCTCGTACTTTCACGTATTTTCATGTATTTTTTGTATATGTTATGCAATAATTACGGGTTGGATAAAATTTGGAGAAAACTTTTTGTAAAATACACTTGTATAATCTGTACCATATGAGGTATATCAAATGATAAAAAAATATGTAAAAATTCAAAGGCTTCTTATTTACTCTTGCATATCATCTATTAAGAAAGAAAAAAAGAGTCTTGCATTTCATAGCATGTCATCTGCACCTCATCTGCATATCTTGCATATGCAAGGTGAAAAGCTACTGGGTTCTGAACCATGAGTAGGTGTTGAGGATGGATTTAATATGACCTTAATCCACTTAATTTCAGAGGAACCTTATAGGAACTGGAGTTAAGATTTCTCAGGTCAAGTGACTTAATTCTTTGAGTCCGCAAGTCTATGTTCACATGTCATCTTGATTAGTCTAAGTAGAATATCTTGTGCACACGCATGATTCTTTTAGACAGTGACCTAACTTGGACAAACACAATGCACATAGCTCTTCATTAATGAGGTGGTGAGGAAGTATAATCCTTTAGCTTGGAGTAGCACACGGGTGGAAATATCCGTCCTCCTCTAGGGAGGGTAGTGCATCTCAACCTAGTCTGGTGGTGTTGACGTCTGAGGACAGGACGTTGTGGGTTGCAGTAATGCTTCAAAAGAGGGATAGTCTACTGGCTCAAGAGGAAAAACTCTTGATGTACATGTTGCACCTTGTATATAGTTCCAAAGGAAAAAAAGCAAGAACTCCAAAAAAATAGACAGGCCAAAGTGAAAGTAAAATACCTGTCGGAGTATGTATATTAGCAAAAAGTCTGCAGCTGGATGACTTGGCTACACTAGTCAGGCAACCCGAGATAGGTAGCTACACTGGCTACCATCCATTCTTTTCTCTACCCCCTTCTCTTGAGTTGGTCACACTTGAACTTAGAAGGGAATACCCTGCTCTTCGAGGAAAGAGTTACTGGACCGGGTTATTTGAGTTACATTGTTAGAGGAGGCTGGTTCTGATCCATTTCTGATGTTGAGAGCTATTTATCACTTACACAGTACAAGTAAGAATCATTGTCATCAGAAATTTGCGTTTGAGGATTTGTTCTGGCCTGACTATTGAGGCGTCTTGAATAGAAGACTTGTGGAACTTGAAATTTGTTAGGTCTTAAGTTCAGAACCAAATAAGGTTCCGCCACACAATTAATCCAAAGGTCGAGTCAAGCTCCATTTTCAACTTTGGTCATGACCTTGGTATGGAACCCAAAATCATTTCACTCTTGCATTTCATTTAGTTGCTCGAGGACGAGCAAGGTTTAAGTATAGGGGGTTGATGAATCTGTGATTCATCACTCTTAAAGTTAAAAATAGAGCTTTGTCCCCGGGTATGTAGCATCATATTTCCCTTCTTCTTGCATAAATAGCATTCATGCATCAATCCACAAAACACACATTTTAGCATCCGTCTTTGCATTTAAATAAGAAGCCAATTCTTATGTAAAATCCACTTGTAAAACATCAACCTAATTACTTGTATTTTATCCCCTCCAAAATAAAATAACACCTTCCTTATAAGTTGTACACTATTAATATGAGGAAGAAGGCCAGAGTTCTCTCTTGTAAAATACCCAATGAAGCCTTAAACCCCCTGGACCTTAGAAGGCCCATAGCTCTCTTGCCAACTTCAAATTAGGTCTACTCACCTTCAGATGAATATACATCCAGAGATCTTTAAAATGAGACTAATTTCATTCAATTCGGAGCTCGTAGGCAAAAGTTGGGTTTTTGGGCCTCTTTGTATACTATATATATATACATACATACATACATATATATATATATATGTATATTTGTATTCCTGTATTTTTGTGTCATATTGACCTCATCTCCATTTTTGGTCAACATGAAACTTGTAGATCTCATCGAGATCTACAACTTTCATGTTTTGAGTTTGCCAAATTCGGCCTCCTTCTCTCTCTAATTTCATTTCTCCTTTCAGCCACTCACAACTGGCCACGTGGCGCCCTCTGATTGCGCCACACGGCCCGGCACCCTTTACACTATCCGCCCTCGCCCAGGGCCGTTGGATCCCCTCTTGATCGAACGGCCAAAGAATCTCCACGCACGCCTTGGTCCCCCACCGTTTGATCCTTCCCCATCTCGGATCTACACTGTCCGTTAGCACCTCACCCATATCTTGCCACGTGGCGCGTTAAGCGCCTTCCGATCTCGCCTTTGTCTCTTTAATCACTGCCGTCCAATGCGCTCTTAATACACCACCGTCATATCACGCCCCCGCCTCTCATCTCACCAATCGTTTGCGCCCCGCTCATAGCCCGCCACATGGCGTATGCCGCACCGCACGATCACCTCCAAATCCCTCTATCGCAACCGTCCATCTCCGCTTTGATCTCAACCCTCAGATCGCCTTTAGCCAAGTCATCCTCACCGCCCGCTGACATTGTGTCCTCATCACGACACGTGGCGTCCGCCATGACCATCCGATCACATCACCTTGGATCATATCACAACCGCTCTTTAGTGCCATCTTCTCAGCCGTTGGATCGCAAGATCCAACGGTCGAGACCTCGTCTCCTACCTCCAGACCGTCTCTCTCCCACGTTCTCAATCTCGCGCAGCACCCGCCCCCTTTCTATTTTCGACTCCACGATGACCACCTTCTCCGACCACTGACGCCACCATGATGGAGCCCACTCATCCCTTATCCTCGCCAGTACCCTCGATCCCCATGACAACCCTCAGAGTCGTTCCACGATCTCCACGAACACCACCTCCTAGCCAGCCCTGTCGTACCCCTCATCCTATAAATCAGCCACCTCCGGCCACTTTCATCCCCATCCGCCACCACGGAGAGTGACTCCGAGCTCCCGCCTTCAAATTAGTGACAGTGATTTGATCCCAGGTCGAGCGACGACCGAGAACCCCTTCGACGAGATCTACGGTCGAACACCACCATGTCGCAGCTCCTCCAAGGACTTGCACGAGCTCAGGTCCGCCTACCGGCCTTCGAGCGAAGACTTGGAAGCTTCCCCGGAGCTTCTGACTCCAGGTAGACTCCTCCATCTCTCCCTCGATCTTCTTCTTCTTTCTCGTCTTTTTCTCCTATTTAATTCACCCTCCACGTATATCTTCTCGCTCCGCCAAGCATTCCCCGAGCTCCGCAACGAAGCTCTGACCTTCGCGCTATCCTTAGATCCCCTGACGACGCACTTCATCATCCACCATCGCCAAATCCGCCACTGTGGCGGAGCTCGATCACCGGTCATCCCCACTCCTCCACATGCCTCGCATTTCAATCTGCATCACTCCACGGTCACCACGCACGCTTCGGCTATTTGCTAACGTACTGCATGTGCTATCTCATTGATTGGCCGGAGGTTCGTCGGAGCTGCATTTGAGCTCCTCCGCCACCGCGCTCCAGAGCGTCTCCCCCACTCCGAAGACCACCGGGCGCTTCGCCAGCCATCCACGGATCTCCAGAGCTCCCTCAGACCCTCCAGCAACCTTCATCGACGACGGGAGGGCGGGGCGGAGCGAGCCCAGCCCCGCCGGAGCCCAGTCCTCTCCGTCGCAGGAGGCGGAGGGCCGTTGGGGACAACAGCCAGCAGCCGTTCGATCCTCTTGACCGAACGGCTAGGAGCCATCCACGTCGCCTTGCCCCGCACCCGTAGGATCAGGCGGATCCTACGCTCCAGATCGCTCCACGTCACCGCCCTATCCACGCTCCAGGTACCGTTGGATCAATCTAGATCCAACGATCACTGATCGACCATGTAGTTACCTCAGGAGCGAGGCCATCACCATTGGATCGTTCACTGATTTTACAAACCTAGACACGCCACGCATCCGTAGCCAACAACCGTAGGATCATTCTTGATTCCACGGTCCAGATCCTCCCACGTCGCCCGATCCGAGCCTCTGCCCGACCACTAGGCTCGGATCACCCGAAGCAGCTCCGAACCAGATCCGAACCTCCAGAGCCGCCCGATCCTCGTTCCGAGCCTCCGAGCCTGGGACTCCCACGTGATCCGCACGTGTGTCCTGGGTTATTTGCACTGAGGCCCCTAAAGGTTTTTAATATTACATTTCAGTCCCTGTCAGGCGACCTCACGTGAGGAGCACGTGTCCCGTGGAGAAATTGCTTCCACCCCCTGCACTATAGGTAATTGTATATTGGTCCCTGTCAACACGTTTTATTTTCAGCAATTTAAATTCCTGTAATTGCATTTATACCCCTATCTTTGCATGTATATTTAGGCATTCATATTAATTAATTTTTCAGATTGGAAAATTGCATTGTGTAGCCTACATTGTCCTCTTCATTATCTGACATTTGGCATAATTTTGTAACATAAGTGGATTTTTCTATTAATTAATTGGTTCAATATTTTGCCCCATTTCACCTTTTAATTGGTAGTAATTTCTCTGTGACTCCAAAAATCCCCAAAAAAAATCACAGTAGATCTAGGATAATTAGCTTTACTTTGCATAAAAATTTCATCTCAATTGCACGCACCCCGAGGCCTAAATAATTTATTTAGTGAATTTATTTATTAATTTTTAATAGGTTCATTTCACATCAAAATTAAGGTTTGATAATTTTCCTGCATTCCTCACCTTCAGATTTATCTAGGATAATTTTTAATCCCAAAAATCTTGTGATTTCATATTTATTAAAATTAATTTAGTCAAAATCACCTTGCACCATATTTAATTCACAGTAGTTTTATTTAGTGTCAGAAAATTTTAAAAAAAATTAGAGGCCCTTGATTTCATCCCATTTCATCATCTGCCCAAGTTTCATAATTTTTTGAATTAATTTGAACATTTATCTGAATTAACTCGTAAACTGGTTGGATTGTGCATGTGTCTTGCATAAAAACCGAAAAAGACCGAAAAATTATCCCCTGAAAATCAAACCTTGGACTTTGCTAAAAATTCACCTAAGGAGACAGCTGCCTCCCTGAGTTCGACCTTGGGTTTGCCCGAGTAAAAAAAATTCTGCCGCTTGAGATTAACTTGCTTTAATTAAAAGTGGTTTTTGATCTGCTCTCATTATCCGACTGCAACAAACGATATCAATTAATTTGAACATTAATTTGCTCGAATTTACAAGGGTAGTGGGACGTACATCAGCGTGGCGCAATCAGAGGGCGCCACGTGGCCAGTTGTGAGTGGCTGAAAGGAGAAATGAAATTAGAGAGAGAAGGAGGCCGAATTTGGAAAAACTCAAAACATGAAAGTTGTAGATCTCGATGAGATCTACAAGTTTCATGTTGACCAAAAACTAAGATGAGGTCAAATGTGATACAAAATATAAGAATACAAATATACATATGTATAGTATACAAGGAGGCCCAAAAACCCAACTTTTGCCTACGAGCTCCAAGT
Source organism: Ottelia alismoides (assembly GCA_037367405.1). Classification (NCBI taxonomy): domain Eukaryota; kingdom Viridiplantae; phylum Streptophyta; class Magnoliopsida; order Alismatales; family Hydrocharitaceae; genus Ottelia; species Ottelia alismoides. The sequence goes on from JAZKJV010000021.1 coordinate 267,870, forward strand.
TGAATGAAATTAATCTCATTTTGAAGATCTCTGAATCTATATTACTAAGAAGGTGAATATACCTAATTCGGAGTTGGTAAGAGAGATATGGACATTCTAAGGTCCAGAGGATTTAGGGCTTTATTGGGTATTTTACAAGAGAGAATCTCTGGCCTTCTTCCCTATATTAACTAATGGTGTACATACTATAAGGAAGGTGTTCTTATATTTTAGAGGGAATAAAATACAAATGAATAAGTGGATATTTTTACAGTGGATTTACACAAGGATTGGCTTCTTATTTAAATGCAAAGATGGATGCTAAAATGCATGTTTTGTGGATTGATGCATGAATGCTATTTATGCAAGATAAAGAGAAATATGATGCTAAATACTCGGGGACAAAGCTCTATTTTCAACTTTAAGAGTGATGAATCACATATTCATCACCTGCCTAGGTTGCTACATGAACTGACTGACTTTACTCACAACAAACTATATATCATGCCTTGTAATAGTGACATACAATAATTTCCCTACCAGTTCTCTTTAGCATCTCTTATCCACCTCCTTAGATCCGTCATCATGAAGCTTCACATTAGGTTCCCTGTCATTCATGTCTCATGTAGAAGATCAGTAATATACTTTCTTACCCTGTTGATTTCATACAAATTCCAGTCCAATGAAGTAACGAAGCGTACCCAAGTCCTTGATAACAAACTGATGTCCAAGGAAGTCCTTTGCTGCCTGAATTCCTTGTACATCACTGCCAGTGATAACAATGTCATCAACATAAACAAGATGACCACAATACCTCGTTGGTCTCTCTTTACAAAGAGAGTATGATCAGCAGTAGATCTGACAAACCTCTTCTGTTCAATCAATTCTGAGAGCTTCTGAAACCAAGCCCTCAGACTCTGCTTAAGGCCATATATAGCCTTATGAAGACGGCATACCATACTGGACTCCCCCTCAGCAGAAAACCCAGGTGGCTGATGCATGTAGACCTCTCCTCCGAGTCACCATACAAGAAAACATTTTTGACATCCAACTGGAAAAGTGGACAATCTCTCACCACAGCAACGGTAATGAGAATCCGCAAGGTAGAATGACATGCTACAGGAGAGAACATGTCATGATAGTCCACCCCATATGTTTGGGTGAACCCATGAGCAACCAACCTGGCCTTGTATCAGTCCGTTGTACCAACAACGTTCTGCTTCACAGTAAAAACCCATTTGCTACCAACAACAGACGCACCTGGTGGAAGGTTGACAACACTCCACGTACCTCGTGATTGTAATGTCGTCATCTCTTACTCCATAGCTAAATGCCACTGACTGCTCCGCAGGCCTCCTGATACGAACGTGGTATCTGTACAGCTAACAATCCCACAACAAAGTGATGAAATTCCTTGGAAAGACGCTCCAAGGAAACATGAGAACCAAAGTCCACCCCATATTTGGAGTTCATCGTACGTGCACGCTTCTGTCTCCAGAGCGCAATAGGGTTTTTTAGATCATCAACATGAGTAGTAGAAGTATCATCGGCGCCCTGAACCTCATTCTGTGCAAGCAAGTCACTTGTGCCATTAGAAGAACTCAAATGATCAAGACATACCTCGGGTGTGCTGGATGATGGAGAAGGCGCATGAGCTGGAGGCCTTCGTTGGTAGACCTGTGGAAAGAAAGTAGGAGACGATGGTGGTGGTGGCGGTGGTGGTGGTGGTGGCGGCGATGATGGCGGAGATAGAGTAGAACATGGCAATGACATAGGAGGAGGCATATAGATATCTTCGTCATCCTTTGAAGGAGCAAGCCTGTCACCTGTGGGAGAAAAGTACATAATAGACTCAAAGAAGGCGACATCGGCACTGACATAGTACCTTCGTCGAACAGGGTCAAAACAACGATAGCTTTTTTGGGTTTTGGAATACCCATGAATACACATTTGACAGATCTGTGAGAAAGCTTGTCAAGACCAGGAGAAAGTTGATGAACACACGCAACCGATCCAAAGACACAAGGCGTAAGCAAGAAAAGATCCTTCTTGGGAAACGCAATCAAGAATGGGACCTTTTCCCCTAACGCCGAAGAAGGCATACGATTCACCAGATAACAAGCAGTTAGAATCGCATCTCCCCAATAGGAATGAGGGGCACGGCTCTGAATCAAGAGAGTTCTGGCAACGTCCAACAGATGGTGGTGTTTCCTTTCAGCCACCCCATTTTGTTGGGAGGTATATGGACACGATGTTTGATGCACAATGCCATGGTATTTAGGAAATTGAGAGAGTTGAGTACTATCGAATTCTAGAACATTGTCTGAACGTATATACTTGATTCTGGCAAAAAAAATGTTCTTCACTTCATTAATAAATGACTGAATAACATGACCATCAGACTTGTTCTTAAGAAGGAAAACCCAACATAACCTAGAAGACTCATCAACATCAATAAGATAAAATATGTGCCCCTGATGATTTGGGACACGACTAGGACCCCAAATATCGAAATGAAACACCTCAAACATACTATGACTACTCGGACCCTGATGACTCTGGAAAGAGGACCGATGATGCTTCTCAAGTTGGCAGGCCTCACACTGGAAAATGGGACGAGGAGAAATCTGTGGAAGAACATGAACCAGCTTCTGCAGAGGAAGATGACCAAATTGTAGATGCCACATATACGGAGAAACAGACCCACTGTGCACAGAGGATGAGATATCAACATACGGAGACTACACAAGTCTGTAAAGGCCCCCTTGCTCACGGTCAGTTCCAATCACTCTGCCCGTAAGTATATCCTAAAACACAAGAGCAGATGGATCAAATATGGCACGACAATGTAAATCTTTGGTAATTTGACTAATTTATAGTAAATCCATAGAAAAATCAAGAGCATAGAGAACATTAGTAAGCCGCAAGATAGGAGTCAACTGCACCTCCCCCTGACCAGTGATGGGGGAATGTGTACCATCTGTTATCACAACTGATTGCCCAGGCTTGGCAGGACGAAACACACTAAACTGACCTCTGTCACCACGAAGATGATGTGATGCACCTGAATCCATGATCCACTCTGACAAGTCTGCCCTGTAACAAGTAGTAAAGGCATACATTGTACCTGACGTAGATGTTGAAGCTGATGCAACTACTTCTGAGGATCCTGAAGGAGAGCTAGTGGATCCAGATGTGCCAGGCATGATATTTCTCAGTCGTGCTACCAGCTCATCGAACCTATGATCAGATGTAGGAGATGAACTCCATGTATGCTATGCAACCTGGATGATGCAGGAAACCCATGCTTAGAATAGCAGGTTTCCTCAGAATGACATATGCTATAACAGAAGGTGCATGGTCGACCCCGACCACCGCCTCCTCTACTACGGTTGGAGCTTCCCCGACCACAATAAACTGTATGGTTGCCTCTACCACTTGAATCCACCATAGCAGAAGATGTCTGGTGCTGTAAGGTACTACCAAAGGATATGGATAGTCTGCTCAATCTTCGATACGCCTCCTCCATAGGATGTATGTTAGCATCAGTGAGGATCTGGGCACGAATTGCATCATACTCTGAATCCAAGGCTGCTAGAAATACCCCAGTCATCACAGAGTCTCTATATGCCTTGAGCTGCTTCGGTGTAGCAGTCAAAGGTATTTAACCATGTAACTTCTCGAACATACCCCTCAAAGAATTATAGAGGGTGTGAAGAGGGCGATCATTCTGCTTTGATGTGAAGATATCATGCTGCAGTTGGAGTATCTTAGACTCATTCTTTGTCAGAGAATAAGTCGCAGCAAGAATGTCCCACATAGCTTTTGTAGTAGGCTGACTCAGTATAGCATTGGTTATCTCCGTGGATACGGTCCCATATAGCCATACGCGAGCATACACATCATCCGCCTCCCATGAGGCATTTGTCCCAGTCTTGTCATGTGGTTCTTCTGCTGTGAGGATGTACTTCTTGCCATTACATTGCATCAAACTCATGAATTGCATGGCCCACAGTTCATAGTTGGTTCCATCCATTTTGACAATGAGTACTGGACCTTTGAAGGCACCCAAGGATGGGACATCTACCTTGTTGTCGGCCATGATGACAACTATCTTCAAGACTGGGCTAGCAACAGTAGATACCAACGTCTACACGGACATATAGGAAGATAGTTCTGGGTGTAGACTCATACCACAACCTCTTACATTCTTATGATGTTCCTCGGGAAAACTAGGGTGTTTCTAGATGTTCATGTTACACCCTAGGTTTCCAAGGATCCGCTGGAGGATGATGCGAGGACAAGCGAATGCGTAGGAGGCGGTGCTTGGATCTTCGACGACGGTCGATCACCCAAGCGACGGCGGTCGATCAGCCCTCGGCGACGTGCATGAGATCAACCCTCAGCGGCGGCAATAGTAGCCGAGATTGGACCCTGTGGCGACGTGAGAAGCCGCTGACGGTGGGACGTGAGACCTCGGGGCCCACGACGACGGCTAGGGCTTTTTGGTGGAGGTTAGGATTTTAGGGCACCGACTCCAGTCTAAGACCATCGCTCAGATACCATGTTGAAAAGGAAACAAAGAGTTGTTTATTATCAAACCCTAGAGCTCTCTTATATAGGAGAAAAGCTCTGTGGGTAAATTACAAAGACGGGACAATAGAAAATAAACAAGATAGCAAACACTCGATGACACAAATATCTTAACAGTATTTTTTTGTTCTAATATAATGGTATCAAAAAATATTTTCTTCATTCATTTAATTTTTTTTGTACTTCATGAAACTCCATAAATAAAGCAGTACCTCCCTCCCCTAACTTCTCTCGCTTTCTAATAAAATTTCAAATAGTCACGTTGCTTTCGTATACTCCTCACTCACCTCGCCCATCTTATTTCGCCTACAATAAATATGATTTATGTGAAATCCTGAAAATAGTCATGTTGCTTCGTATACTTCTCAAGACTAATCTCGAGAACACCATTATCATTATTGATAAGACTACAAAAATAATTCTTCCATCTTGACTTAATCTTCAAAGACCACTATTAATAATTCATCGTCGTCATTGATGCATGTAACTAGGGTAAGATCATTGATCCTATGATCTCTACACTTACCTACTTTACAAATATCTTGCACAACCTCTTTCCAAGTCAAGTTTCACATACATACTTCCCCAAGCTTTGTCTTTCACATACATACATTACCAAGTTCTTCATCCGGTCTCTTGTGGGAAAATCTTGAAATGCATTCCTTCATTTTAGGTCTCCCTTGTACTTCGTCAATCCATCGTTGTTTCTTGTACGCTATTGCACCTTTCCTTTAACACATACAAAACCTCTTAGCAATTTTTCAAACACAAATGACTTGACACATAATTGTTTTTTTTTCAAAGAGATTTCCAATCAGCTTCTTAAAGCATCCTCTCTATAAGTTCTTTTTTACTTTATAAGACTCTCCATCTAGTTCTGGTCTCTCTATACATACATGTTTGTTCCTTTTGACTTCCTTACCTGCCACTTCTTTTCCTAAACCAACTTTCTTATTCCCTGCATCCATCTACCAAGTATACATGCTTATCTTACATGAACCCCACCTACTATCTTTTAAGTAACATGAACCACCATGCGAGAACCCCCACAAGTTTCACACTACACCTTCGAACAACACAATGCATCACTACATAGGGACAAGTACTGATACTGTGCAGAATTCCATGTTGAAAGAGTTCCGACAATTTTTACACCGATCGACAAACTATCCAACACAATCGTCATCTCTACCCAAACCTATGGCCGGAAAAAGAATGATAAAGTCTTACAACGGAATTTAAAATAGAGAGCTTAAAACCAAAAAACATTAGTAGATTATTGTCAGCTGCATGTAAATTTTGGATGAGAAGAGGTTCTCTATCGTACTTCAATTTTCAACAGAATCAAATAATACTTAGTAAATAATTAGCAGCAGTTCAGGATAAATGAATCACCAACAAGTTGTCCACGCTAAATTGGACTTGCTTATTCCTTGGTCTGCTGTCGACACCATTCCTGCAAAAAAGCTCTCGATATTATTCCATGTATTTTTTTCTCAGAAGAAAAAAAACAACTTTAAAACATTCAAGGTAGTCCCCTTCTCATTAGTGTCACTATAGGACCAACTTTGTGGATACTGCAACAATTTTATCCTATGACGATCTGAAAATGGCATCAACCTCTTCATTCTTTTGCTGGGGGTAAAGTATACCTATTTATTCTTGTCGAATGATGAAAAACCTAAAGACTAAATAAGTTGTTCAGCAATATCAACAGGTTTGAGGCCTTTGTCAATAGAAACCTTCACAGAATCAATCACCAGTTGCGTCTTGCGGCTAATAATAGGCCATTTCGAGTCTGCCTTACCTCCAGCATCACGGACTTCTTTAACCAACCTGGAGAATTCTGTTACCATGAGAGACTCCTGAGGCAGGTCGGTGTTAACTACATGCTTGCTCGGCTGTGGCTCCCAGGCAGTGACGAGCTCTGTGAATCCGGAATCTGTTGCAGAGGTGAATGAAGCCGAAGACTCCTCAAAGGGAATGATAAAGTCACTGAGGTGCAACGTTCCTTTAGTTCCAATAGCACATAGTTGCATCGTTAAGTGGGCAAGGAAGGAGCAATGGAAGGTCGCGACTTTCCCGTCCTCCCACAACAGAGAAGCACCGCATGACATGATCACACCTGCATCATTAAATATCGGCTCCTTGAGTGCAACAACAGTCTTGGGCAATTCGTAGTCAGCAGCCCACAAGATGGAGCGGATGCAGTACCACCCAGCATCTCCAAGTGACCCGAGTCGAGGTCTGGCTTCACTCGGATATCATTGCTAAGAAAGTCAGGATTGGCAGCAAACGAGAAGATGCTATTTACCTGTGAAAAATTAGGGACGGCAGTTGTGTTAAGAAATTGATACATTTTAAAAACTTGAGCAGCTAATTACGAGACACACGGTCCTTACCATCCAAGTTTGACGACTAATGATGCAATATAGTAAAACTCGCAAGTGACCCATGTCTTCACCAAAATTTAACAAAGAAAGCATATGGCACTACGTATTTTCTTTCAAAAAAAGCGGCCCTATGCATCTTGTAAATGCATAAAAATGTATATTCGGCGCATAAAATACAACTTTAAATGCTATATCATGCGAACATGAAGATAATGGAAATTCTAATTAAAACTAACCATGTTGACATGTAGATAATGGAAATTCTAGTTAAGATTAACCAGAGGGCATTTTTTCACCATAGGATCTCAACTCTAAACTTAGGGACGTCATCATTCGTCCATAGGATCTCAACCTTAGACTAAAGGCACGACATAACATCTATAAGATGTAAACATCGCTGTTTCCAAATCCATATTAGCTTGTATGATCTATATTTTGCTTAAGTGACCAAGAGGAAGACCTGGATCCTGTTACCAAGATTGTTATTAAATCTTATCTCTGTAACGTAATTCAAACTTTAGAAGCTACTAGGAAGCATGCCCGCGCTTTGCGGCGGGAAGCAAAGCGAAGTAAACATTAAGTATATTTAGTAATTTTTAAATTATCTTATAACATCTATTATGGAAGAGAAAGTTGTGAGCAAGCATTAATTTTTTCTTGAAAAGTATATTTAGTAATTTATAAATTAAGTGAAGGAAAATATGTAACATATGAGAGATTAACAACTAAGGAAACTCAGAGCAGACATCGAAAATATTTCAAAGAAAAAGTAATATCTCTATATATTATTCTCTTAGATATCGAAGAGAATGTTAGGTTCTCTACATTTCTTTAGAGAAATTATCTTAGACATAGAAAATCAGTGCAAACATCAACGATATAAACCATCAATATCATATAAAAAATAAAATATTTTCCAAAGTAAAAGATGAGTGCAATACATAACAAACAAATTACAGTTACCAGATACGATAACAACATTTAAGAAGGAAATATATGTAAGCAAGCAGCAATTAAAAGAATACAATTGAAGAATAGTAGCACAACTCCCAAAGGGCCCGCAATTACTTCTAGTAGAAAATAAATAATTTAACTTACCTGTCAGAAGTTAGCAGGTAAGGAAAATCATAGTAGACAGAAAATCAGGGCAGACATCAACGACATAGACCATCAATATCATGCAAAACAGAAAACAAATATTATCCCAAAAAATTTAAACGCAATACATAACATACAAATAGAACTGATTAAATATGCTAACAAATTTTAAGTGGGAAATATATGTAAGAAAGCAACAGCTAGAAAAAATATAAGCGAACAGCAATAGTACAAATCCTACAGATCGTGCAATTAGAGCTGTTACGAAATAAGCACTTTAAATTGCTTGTGAGAAGGAGTCAGTTAGAGAAAATCAGAGCAGACATTGATGATATAGAACATCAATATCATGTCAGAGCAGACATTGACGATATAGAACATCAATAGCATGCAAAAGATATAGCACAAATCCTATACATCGCACAACTACATCTGTTACGAAATAAATAATGTAACTTACCTATAAGAAGGCACCAGCTACAGAAAATCAAAGCAAACATCAATGATATAAAGCATCAATATCATGCAGAAGAGAGAAAAAATATTATCCCAAGGAAAAAATGCACCCAATACATATCATACAAATGGTAGTTGTAATATATGCTAACAACATTTTAGAAGGAAGTATATGCTTAGACCAATAAATACCATATTGTCAAATGCTGCATATACTTAATATCATACATACATACAACAACAACAACAACAAAGCCTTTTCCCACAATTATTAATATCATACATACATGGAAGGAAAAATAATATAATACTGTCCACAAATAATTCAAATCATATGACAGTAACATGAACACATTCTGAGAAACAACTTCTAACAACAGAAACAATAAGCTGAAATTTATAACATAGATAGCAGACGTCATATACAAATAAACATAAAACCTATCATGACATCGTTCAAAATTAAAGTGACTTTTGGACAGAAAAAAATGACACAACAATAAATAAGATAATGTAAATGAAAAAAAATTACTGAAATAATAAGGATACTGAAAGTAAAAAAGGAATGATACGCTAACAAAAAAAGTATACAGCACTGTCACATATCATCAAAACAACCCAAAAATTTCATAAGGCCATCCATATCATAAAATCTCAAAAGAAAGAAGAATAACTTACAAAGAAAAATCGACACCTATCATAAAGGAAATAAGAAGGCACAGGCGAAGAAAATATCATAAAATCGAATCAGAATCTGAACATCATATAATATATAACAACAACAACATCCCGAAGATCCATAAGATCCAAAATCAAGAAAAACTACAGAAAAAGAATCTCGGGAAGAAAAGGAAAAAGAAACCTAAAAGGAGGGCGACCAACACATACCGATCATCGGAAGACGATAGAACTTCTTGAGCGTTTGGAGAAGGAGATAATGGAGAAACTGTTCCCGAAAAGAAGCAGATGAGGAGGAGAATGCAGGAGGAAACAGAGCAGAACGATCGTGCAGGACAAAACAGAGGAGAACGATTGACAACCGCTTCAAACCAAGAGCGGCAGAGAGTTAAAGGGTAGGGTTTTTGGAAAAACTTGTCGAAATGGGTAGATGGGGGACGTACGCAAACAAACGTGGCAGGAGGAAAAAGGTAAGAAACGTGGCAGACGAAGGAGGCAAACCGCCATAAAACGGGGATGGGAAGCGGGGCGAAGCGGGAAGGGGGGGAGGAGCGAGAACGAAGAGGAAAAAAGACACGTGGCATTAGAACAGGATGAAATCCACTAATAGTAATAGTAATAGATCCTAACACCCAAAACAGAAATTGTGATCAATAATACCAACATCGGCAGGTCTCGAATAAGGTACTTGTGGAGAAAAATGAGAGAACACAATGAGATGTTTTATTCATGAGGTCTAGGGTTTTTTTATAGGCAGAAACCCTAGAGCACTCATAAAAAAGAAATTATATAAAAGGACCTTGAAGGGTTACACCTCAATAGAACAAACAATAAAGCTCACTCTAACACTCCCCCTCAAGTTGGAGCATATCTCTCGATCATGCCCAACATGGAGATAATCCACGAGAGGTGTTTCTTTGGTAGCGTCTTCATGAATACATCTGCAAGTTGAAAATCTGTGATATGTGGAGAAGTAATCTTCCCTCGTACAACATCACGAATAAAGTTACATTTAATCTTAATGCACTTGGTCCGCTCATGGAAAACAGGATTGGTAGCAATGTACGTAGCGGACTTGTTGTCACAGTACAAAGGAACATGAGTAGTAACAACAATACCAAGTTCCTGTAGAATAGCGACTAACCAAGTAATCTCATAGGTGGCCTGAGCCATCGCCATATATTCTGCATCTGCATTCGATCTGGATACTACGGTCTGCTTCTCGCACCATCAAGTGACAAGGTTTCCACCAACTATTATAATGTAGTGGATCGATGATCCTCATGTGAACTAGCTTAGCCTGCATCAGCATAAGCGGATACATCTGTGTGGCCATTGACCCCATAGAAGAGCCTCACCATGGGGATTCCTTTAAGTAGCGAAAGATCAGAAAAACATCTTGCCAATGACTATAAAGTGGTCTCTCCATATGTTGGTTGGTTCTGCTCACGACATAAAATATATCCGGTCTAGTGACGGTGAGATAAATCAGTTTGCCAACTAGGCTTTTGTATCGTGTAGGTTCTTCAAATGCAGGATCAACTGAAGTATAGTGTTTCCTCGAGGTTGCAGGGATGCCAGATGGCTAGCATCCAAATAGTCCACCCTCAGTTAGAATGTCCAAGTCATCTTCCTTTGTAAGAGATGAAGTCCCTCTGTAATACGTATCACTTGTATGCCAAGGAATTAGCGGAGTTGGCCAAGATCCTTCGTGACAACAACCTTTTGAATAAAGGTCTTGGTCTATGAAATGCCTTCTTTGTCATCACATGTGGCAACCATATAATCAACATAAACTGCAAGTATGACAGTACCAGTGGACTGTCACCTGACAAAAACAGAGTAATCAAATGTTGTCCTCAGTCAGCCAAGAATGATGATATCAGTAGTAAGTCTATCAAACCATGCCCAAGGACTTTGCTTTAGGCTACAGATAGCCTTGTGAAGTCGGTACAGACACTTCCTCTCGACTTCATAACCTGGAGGTTGCATCATGTAAACTTCCTCCCCAAGATCTCCATAGAGGAAATCACTCCTCACATCGAGCTGAAAAATAGAGCATCTCTTATTGGCAACCACTGAAAGGATAATGCAAATATAGCCCATCCCCGCCACTGTGGAGAAAGAATCGAAATAGTCAACCCCATAAGTCTGTGTAGATCCTTTGGCAACCAGTTGTACTTTCAATCTATCGATGGACCCGTCGGTGATTGTTTGGTCGTGAATACCCATCTCCAAACCACATGTCAAATCCCCATGGGACACGGTACAAGGTCCCATGGTCCTTGGATGTAAGAGCATCCATTTTCTCATTCATTGCTTGTCACCAACCATAATCATGTAAAACATTGTATGATCTCTGGGAACAGAAATGGTCATGGGAGCATCTGCATATCTCTTGTCACAGCATGATAAACCATTAGTAGAAGTGAAGTAAGACAAAGGGCGAAAAGTACATTGTCTTTTTGAAATCTCGTGTGTTTTATGGCTTTAGTTTTTAGATATCAATTATCCTCATGATGAATGAAGTGGTTTTATCTCGTTAAGATATGTTTTATGTTCTACTTAAAAAAATATTAATTTTTTATATGAGCTTGATCTTGTCTTGCTTTATATGCAATGGTAATCATAATGTGTTCATCTTGTTTGTCAATAATACTCAATCTCTGTAATAAGCATTATGAAATTATATTATGTTCGTATATTTTTCACCACGGGGAGAAAATTATAGATTGTAAAGGACATTGAATTAATTTTAAAAATTAGGTACTTTTATCCCTGATCACTGATCTGGGCTCTAAGGCTCCCGGAGCGAATCGGTTTTTTCCTTTGGCTCCTTAGGCGTAAGCAGTTGATGACGAGGGATAGGTGCGTGAGACTTCTTGGGGTTGTTTCTGACAGGTGCCTACTATGTAACGCGGCGATCGAATCGATTGAGCATCTCTTCTTCTCTTGCTCCGTGGTATCACAATTATGGCAGGAGTTGGGTCCAGACTGGTGCAGCAGCGGTGACTTCCAATCTTTTTGGGAATCGGCCCACGCCAACTTGCACAGACCTCGGAGGGAGCGGATTATCCCCATGGCCATTCTCTGGGCGGTATGGAGGGGAAGAAACGACCTTCTGTTTTCGGGTCAACGTTTTTACAAGGAAAATGTATGTGCGTTAGCTAATCGCTTGCTTGACGATTGGAATTTGTAGTGGGTGGGGCGCTGTCCTCTTTGGTTCGGTTCCTCCTGTTCTCTTTTTATACCTTTTTTAGTAAAATTTAGGGCGGATACCACTGAGTGTTCCCCCCTACCTTTTAGACTTCAAAAAAAAGGTACTTTTATCCACTATATATTACTTGTATGATTTTTTCCTTGAGTATATAATTTTTCAACTTATCCTAGTAATCTATATTCAAATTTAGAATTATACAATAAATTCTTTAAAATTATAATATTCTTCATGTAAAATTATTAATACGAGCTTTAATTAATCAACTAATAATTCAAATTCAAAATAAAATGAATTGAATCTGAATATTCAAAATTGAAAATGAAACGAATCTGAATTTAAATTAGCAAATGCGTTCAAAATTCGATTCGAGTTCGAATGCGAAAGTTTCAAATGAATTGAATCCGAATCGAGTGGATTCGAAGGTATTCGATTCGATTAGCACCATACAGATCGATTCTGTCAGGCAAATCTGTAGTGATAGCAGATGGGACCACTCTCCCATTACTGAACAGGGAGAGGTATAGTTAACTTTGACAATAAGTCTACATAACGTTATTCATGTTCCTGATTTTTCTATGAATTTATTGTCTATTAGTCAAATCACCAGACTTATATTGTTGTGTCATATTTGATCCTAATTCTCTTGCGTTTCTGGACATTCTTACGATAGGGTGATTGGATCTAGCTGTGAGCATGGAGGTATCTATAGACCGGTCCAATCCCCATATGTTGGTGTTTCGTAGGGGTATCAGAAAATTCTCAGGTTCGATATTCACTTAAATTCGGCTCGCTAAAAGTTCGATTCAAATTCAGTTCAGAAATAAATGAACCGAACCAAAAAAATCATAGGTTCTCTCAAGTTTGATTCATTAAAAGCTCAAAAAACACACATATATGCATATTTACAAGTCCTTATCCGCATAAGTGGACCTTATTTTGAGATAAGTGGAGTTTTCCCAAGATAAGTGGACTTTGTCTGGAAATATAAGTGAATATTTACAGGATAAGTGAGTTTTATCTCGATATAAAATATCCAAAATAAATAGTCACATTGTCGTTACAACATCCATCATCTATGTATCTAGTACGTTTCCCTTTTTTGTCCTCAAATCAACCAAAAAAGTATAAAGCTTACGTATTGCATATCTCAAATTATTCCTTTTCCTCATCCGAATGGGTATAAAAATATATTATAATTGTACTTTTTTCAAAGAGACGAATCCTTATTAATCTATTTTTTTTCAAAAGATGAAAACGAGTTGGATTAAATGAATATCTATTCTAATTATAGGCATACATATATATTATCATTTCTTTCTTTTCTTTTCACTCCCTCTCATTAGGAAATTCTCAATTTCGATACTCGTTTAGTATCAATTTGATAAATAAATGTTCGACTTAGATCGAGTTCGAAAATAAATGAACCGAACATGAACACAAGTTTAGGCTCGATTCGACCTAAAAAAATGTAGATCCGCTCAGGTTCGGTATGTTTACACCCCTAGTACATCGTCCATTCGCATTGAATCAATCTCTCCTTATGTGTGGCACCTTCGATTTGGTAACATTCCTCTATAGAAGATGTGTCACGTGCTTCCTCAGATCTCTCCTCGCTCTACCCTCCAATGTGAGGCATGCCAGCTTTCGGAAGAACCACCAATCTACATTTCAGAGTTGTCAAGGTCATAATAGTTGTAGTATTTTTGAGTTGATTCATCTTGAGATTTAGGGTCTGAGTTGTGTCCTAGATCATCAGGGACACAGATTTTATCTTGCTGTTGATGATTTTTCCAGGTTGCCATGGATATTTCTACTTAAAAATAAGTCAGGCACTGGTCATGCCATTCAATCTTTTATTAATGAAATAAAGAATATCTTTTCTGCAAATGTCATGTATATTTGTTCTGATAATGCATTAGAATTATGTAGCTTACAACTCTCACAGTTCTTCAAGACACTTGGTATTATACATCAGACTTCATATGCCTATACATCCCAAAAAACGAGGTGGTCGAATAAAAAAATCGTCACCTTTTGGAAGTCACTAGAACCATATTATTCAGAGTCGTGCTCCTCATTCCTATTGGGGGGATGCGGTTCTAACTGCTTGCTACCTAGTGAATCGTATTCCCTCGTCAGTGTTGGGAGAGAAAAATGATGTTCTTGATTGTGTTTCCTGAGAAGGATCTTTCTCTCACTCCTCCTGTGTTTGGATATGTTGCCTTTATTCATCATACGTCTCTTGGCCATGGCAAGCTCTCTTCTAAAGCTGTCAAGTATGTCTTTGTGGGATATTCCAGAACTCAAAAGGGATACCGATGTTTTGATCATGTTCGACGAAAACATTATGCTAGTGCGGATGTCACTTTCTTTGAGTCTTTTATGTTTTTCTATTCTATATGTGATAGGTTGATTCCTTCGGATTATGGAGAAGAGGTATGCATGCCTCTACCTTTGATTTCTTCTACCACGTCTACGACTACTACGCCTCTCACTCCCTCTCCTGTTCCAACGATCCCTTCATCTCTACCACCTTCACCATCATTACCACCACCTCCTCCTCCATCACCTCCACCAATTGTGCCTCCATCTTTTTGCCACAAGTCTACACTCGCCGACCTCATGCTCATGAGCTTCCTCTATCATCCAGCACACCCCAGGTATGTTCTGAGCACTAGGCTTCTATTGATGGCAATGATGATTTGTAATTACAGTAAGACGAGCAGGTGGCTATAGATGTTCCTACCTTGATCGTTGAGAAAGCTAAGGACCTCAACGCATGGCCTCAAATTTGAGCGAAATTAGGTCGAATTTCTGTCGAATATCGATATCCAATCAAAATCCCAAAATTCGACCGAAATGATCGAAATATGAGGGTCCTAGTACAAAAAATGATCGAGTGACCGAAATTCCGATCGAAATTCCACCGAAATTCTGTTTTGGTCGATACCGAAATGGTGACCAAAACCGACATTTAGGGCCTTGCCTCAACGTACCCATTGCTTTACGGAAGCAGAGGCGTACATGTGCTACGTACCCTTTTGCTTCACATTTTCTCTTTCATGTCTCTCAGAGGAGTTTCAGCTGGATGTCAAGAATGCCTTCTTGTATGGTGACTTGCAGATGAAGTCTACGTGCAACAACCACCAAGTTTTGTTGTTGAGGAGGAATCTCATATGGTTTATAAACTTCATAAGCCTATTTATGGCCTTACGCAAAGTTCAAGGGCTTGGTTTCAAAAGCTCTCTGAGTTGATTAAGTAGCAAGGATTTGTCAAATCGACCGTAGATCACTCTCTTTTCGCTTGCAAATCCCAGTGGTGTTGTTATTTTGGTTTATATGGACGACATCATTGTTACATGGGATGATAAGAAGGGTATTCATGTAGCTAAGGATTTTTGTAGACATCTGTTTGTGACCAAGGACCTTGGCAATCTTTATTATTTTCTTGACCTCGAATTTGTAAGGAACCAATGTTGCATGGTGATGATGCAAAAGAAGTATGCTATTGATCTCCTAGCTAAGACGAGTATGACAGGATATACGCATACTACTACTCTTATGGATCCAAGTATGAAACTCTATGATAATGACACTAAGGAGGTTGATAAGAGACGATATAGAGAGCATGTAGGGAAGCTTTTATATGTCACCATTACCAGACTTGATATATCCTTCGCAATGAGCAGAGTTAGTCAGTTTATGGAGCAGCCAAGGCGAGTACATATGGATGCAGTTCGCATGTTTTTGAGATATTTGAAGACTTCTCCAGATGCACGATTCTTGTTCAGTAGAGACACATCCCTTGCAGTTACATGTGCTGATGCAGATTATGCAGAATGCCCCAGAGTTAGGAAGTCTACCTCAGGCTTTGTTATCTTTGTAGGGAGTTCGCTTGTTTCATGGAAGAGTAAGAAACAAACGGTTGTTGCTAGATCTAGTGTCGAAGCAGAATATATAGCCATGGCACAAGGGATCACCGAGGTGATGTAGGTAAGATCTGTCCTAACTGACCTTAGTATTGAGGTGCCACTTCATATGCACCTCAAGTACGACAACCTCGTCGCCCTTTTCATTAACCAATAATCCAGTCTTCCATGAAAGAACCAAACATCTAGGTAGGTTGTCACTACACTCGAGATATGATAATATGATTCAGAAGAGACTTATCTCCACTTCTCATGTTACTTCGGGAGATCAGATTGTGGATATGTTTACCAAGACACTTGCTAGAGGTCCATTCCATCGTTGTTGTTCCAAGTTGAGCGTGATAGACATATATGCTCTAGCTTGAGGGAAGTGTTGAGATAGATGCTTTTATTTATCCCTTATTTATATTTACTTATTCTTATGTCTACTTAATGTAATTTTCCCTTAAGATTTTTCTCACATGTAGGAAAGGCATATGGTCTTAATGGAATATAACAATTCTTTTTCCTTTTCACAAATCCTAAGTCATCAATCAATTAATTCATTAGACTTTCAAATCAAGAGATAAAAATTCTCAAATCAAGAGATTTAATCTAATATAGAAATTCAGATAAATCAAGCTTCAGATGGCCTATTTATCTGCATTAATTAGACATGTGTGCAATTGATTACAAATTAAACACGTCAAAATAAGCAAGTGACTTCTTTTATTAATAATTAATTAATTTTCTATGATTCCAACCAAGGCCTATTCAAACTACCTTTAAAACAAGACCAATTACAAAAATAAATGAAGTTCAAGAGCTCAAGATATTCACAAATAAGTCTAAGAGCATAAATGCAATAAAAACTATTTGAAAACAATTTTAAAAACTAATTAAATACACTAAGCAGGGCTTATCTGTAAATTTGAGAACCTGAAGGGTCATTTATGTAAAGTTCCACGTATGCAAGGGTATTTGTGTAATATGGAGAAACTGGCAAGGCATGGTTGCAATTCTCCCCAAGCGAGAAATGTTTCTACATTGAGGGAGGGCATGAGCATGATTTGCAAGAGTTAGTGGGTGGCACTGCAATTTGCCTACATGCACGCTTTCTGCACCGTCGAGGGCTGACTTGGTGTTGAAGCTAAGGTGCAATCCACATGGCATCTGATGCGTGCCTCGGGCAAGGCTTAGTGATCCGAGCCTAGTGAGATAGTAGAAGGCTCGGAACATATCCAGCATCGTTGGATCCTGGGGATCCTACAACCCAAATCTAGTGTGGGGCATGAGGTGTGGATGGCTATACATGCCCGATTGGACGCCAGTGACGTGGTCACCTGAGGGCCGTTAGATCAAATCAGAGGTCTGATCCAATGGTGCATGTACTTCCTCCTCATTACACGGTTGAGTAGGGACGGAGCTCTAATGACCTCGTCTGAGCTCCTCTATGGTCATGCACTATGCTTGAACGACCGTAGAGCTCGGGAAAGTATTGGTGAAGGTCGAGGCAATATTTTGGAGATGTGGAACGGCTCAAGGCGATGGAGAAACACATTGTCGTCGGAGGTGGAGCTGGAAGGGAAGGGGCTTCGCGAACTTCGATTAAGAGACTACCTGATCGGAGACTACCTGGTCGAAGAATAAAATAAAAAAACAAAAAAGGGCTTAGATCAAAGACTACCAGACTGGAGAAGAAAAAGAAGCGGGGGAGGAAGGTGCCCGAGCTGAAGATATAATTTTTTAAAGCAAAGACAGATAATTTAGAGAGCAATGTCTCTACATTAAAGGCAAGGTTTGAAAAAACGAAAGGTGGAACAAGGCGTTTTCTTTGGAAGCGAGGTGAGGCGTAGCCTCGAGGCGATCAAGGCATAAGCCTCAGTTTATATAGGAAAATAATTACAAAATGTATAATAACTATATTTATTAGTGAAATAAATAATCTAATCTCACAAATATATAAATATATAACAATGCAATATATGATGCTATTATGAAGATAGAACATGAAAAAAAGGATATGTCAACTTCATAAACCTTTATACTAAATTTTTACTCAGTGAAAAGAAATCATTAGCTATAACTTTCACTAAAATATTTACCAAAAAAGGATTAAGTTATGGTTGTTGTTGTTATAGAAATCCGGGATGTTGATATGAATCATATGATTTGAATCATAACCGTATGTTCCACTTAACCCAGATGAAGAACGATCTGATGTCCTCCTGTGCCATCATACCATACTAGTACGAGGGTCTCGTAGCCCAGTCAGCGAGCCTAGGGGACTATAGGGATCTAAGTTGCCCCTGGGTTGCAGGGGGCAGCGCCCCCATCCCAACAAAAATTCTTATATGGATATTCGAATTCACACACAATTCTTATATGTTTATGGTGTAAATGGAAAAGTCCACTGAAATAATTGGATATATTAACGATAAATATAATATGACAGAGGTTAATTTAAGCATTCATCTTGCATAAATATATACTACAATAATTAAGCCTTTATAAATATATGAAAATACCAATAGGACTATTATTTTCTTTAAAATTGCTTGTAAAGTCCCTAACGCCTCACCTTACACCTCGTCCCGCCTCGACCGCCTCAGGCATCTGAGGCGCACGCCTCAGTCAGAGGGTCTGAGGCGATCGCCTCGAGGCATTTTCCCTCGCCCCGTTTCTCCTCAACCGCTTCAGCACCTCGAAGCAAGCTTTTTCAAACCATGATTAAAGAAGAAAACTTGCACTCTTTTTAATGATCTTGCTAAATACATAAAGGAAAAAAGAAAATCTAGACAAGCTGTGAGATGGTAACTACCAAAGCACAACTAAGTATGATTTAGTTATAACAACTGTTAGCACCTCTAAATCTGTTATTCATGCTCAAGCCTTGATTAGCAGAAAAACTCCAACGTATCGGAACTAAGGAGAAATCCTCGAACCAACCTAACAAGTTTAGGATCCGAAAGATATGTGTGCCGAACATCCCTGTTAATTGTCTTGCAGAAGTGAAGAAACAACATATCCTCCGTAAAAAATGACAGATAGATTTGGCAGCAATGAGGCAAACGAAAGAAAGATTGCTAGATCATGGACAATGGATGTTCCAAGCACATGACTGGAGAAAAGGATCTCTTCTGACACTTGGAAGCCAAGGATGAAGACACAATCACTTTTGGCAACGACCATACATATATAGTTATTGGCCAAGATATGACTTGGACCCCTACTACTGATTTTTATGAGATTTTCCTTGGGATTGAGAAAACACAGAAAAATAAGTATAAATATACAATGTATATGGGGAGAAAAAAAGATTTTATTTAATATACAGTAATTAAATCATAATTATGTACAAGATACCAAATGTTTATTTATGTATTTAAGGGGGTTTAGTAAGTAAACTTCCATGGGAATTGATCTAAGATCAATGAATGAGGTAGATGAATTGTTGATTCATCACCCCCCCCCCCATATTTAACCATTACCTGTCACTGAGCAATTAAAAGTATATCAGCATGAAAGTTCATCCCACTGAGACCTATAACTTTCATGAATGACAAAATTGTAAAAGACCTCATTTATACATACTTGTATTTTTTGTTGGTATTCAGTGTACATTAAATGTCATTTTTTGTGGGTTTATATTTTTGTATTTTTAATAAAGACTATATATACAAGACTCAAAGACATGTTAAACTAATTTTTATTTGATTTTTTTTTGATTGAAAACACATAGAAAAATACGTATAAATGTACAATGTATACAAGGAGGAAAAAGGGTATATTTA